>SMGT01003384.1:28556-72568 GCA_004794575.1 Lanistes nyassanus | reverse complement strand
AAACACTAGACACAAAGATTCTACAGCAGAATGGCGGAATTACTTGTGTCTTCCACTGACCCAAACGGAAGTAAGTTTTTGTGGGCGTTTCGACTCCTTCGAGTCCTTCATATCAATTTTCAAAAAAAAAAAAAGGAGAAAGCATTTCATAACATTTATCCACCTTTTCCATTTGCTAGCTGCCACCATGTAGCAGCTAAAACACGATTTTTCATCGTTTCTCTCAGGCAAAGAGACGATCAACACCAGCTCAGTGATCACTCACCAGCAGTCAGGGGGTGAGGATAATGTGTGAGCCGAGGGAACAGCCGGCTCCCCAGCAACACGCGCGGCGTCTGTGAACAAGAGCACGAGCGAATGCGAGGGTAGGGACAGCTCATATTTTCACTTCATAACATACGCAAGATAAACGAAAACGTCTAAACATAACGAGCGTGATGAAAATGCTCATTTCAGTTTCAGACATTTTTCTTTATTTTTTTGTACCACATCACGGATGTGCAAGCATTTCAAACTTTTACGTAATGATTAGCGTCTTAGTGAAATTTATTTAGTCGATTTCGGTAAGTAACTTATTGAGATTCTAGGTTAGAACTAGATCTTTCGTTTGTTATTCCCCGTTGTGGTGACGTTAGTGGTTGTGTTCCACATCAGCCTCAAGTCTTCCCAAGAAAATCGATCAGAAATAATAACAGCACCAACCACCACAACACTCTATCTGCATTACTTCGGATTTTGAAATAAAAGATTATGTGTAATTGATAGAGTATGTTTTCCTAGTAACACATTGTGCTTGAAGCAAATATGAAGCTGAAAACCACTCATGATTTCCATACCTATGTACTTTGCATTCCGTGGGGACTTTCAGTGGATGTAGTTTAGTCACAATAGTAATTTTTGCATTATTATTATTTCCATTTTAAAAATCTTGAGGGGACGTAACATTCCAAGCGATGACTGTCTGACACCATGCTTCTCTCTTAGAGCTCAACAAGAGAAGCTTGTCCACCCTCTCTTTCTTTAGTCGCACTCGTCTCTGTCACAAGCACTGCAAAGACTGTTTCGCGAGCTTGTCGAAACTTTCCATCTTCCATAGAATCCTTTCTGGCGGCATGCACTACAAGTATTGCTTCGCTTCGCTTGATTCACTCAAGGATCCAGCTTTTGCAGGATTGGTCTCTCGTTTTTTCTCCCCTCCCCTCTTGCGCAGTTAGTCAATCAACCCACTAACGTCACAGACCCGTTCTCCAGCTCCCGTCATCCAGGTCTGTGCCTCCGTGGATCTTAACTGTGCGGTGAGGATGGAAGCAGCTAACGGTGGGGCCACATAACAACAAAGTGCAGGCTGTTGAGCAGAGCACCGCTCTATAAAGTATTGCTGGGAAAGTACGTTTTCATCATGTGGTGTGCTGCACGAGGAGCCATGTCTGGCCGCTGTGTCATCGCCTCAGGTGAAGCATGGCGCAGGGCCCATGACCCTTCCACTGCTGTTTGAGCAGCCTTTGTTCAACATGCACGGCATCTTAAATCAACCCTGGCACGCGACAGTACGCACCAAGCTCCACGTTGTTTCGCTGCACTCGAGATAACTTTAGTGATGTGCAGCAACTCTCCTGTTGCTTTTACATCCAAAAGGTCACTTACTAACAACCACAAACTCCATATATACATACACATATGTAAACTAAATATTATAGTTGTGTAACTATGTGCGTGTGCATGTAAGTCGTATTTCCTGTTCTGATGTGCCACACGTGTTCCTTTTAAGCCCTGAGGATAACAGGTAAGTATTTAATTTAATTAATTTTTTTCTGTCTTATCCTCTGCCTATTTTGTTTACTTTATTCTACTTTATTTACGTTTGCACCGTCGGTTTTGTCGTCAAGAAAGGGGTTACGCTGCGAAACAGTTGATTTTGTCCCAGTGATAGTAAGCGGGTAGCCGAGTGGTTAGATCGCTGCCCTCCGAACCCGAAGGTGTGGGTTCGATACCCGTGCACCACACCAGCCTTTCTTCATTTAACCCAGCTGTGAATGGGTCCTTGAGCCATGGGTAAGGGAAAAGCATGGATAAGGCAGAGAGGAGGCAGACGTGGGCACCGCTCTCACGATGCTGGCCCACAGAAAATTGAGGTCTCGTGCATCCCCACTCGGCTGCGACCAGAAGGTGGGTAAGTAATCTTTGAGGGACAGTGCTTCCACCTCTCGGTGATTTCCCACCTTGGGGGTGGGGTCCTATTACTAAGCTACGCAGTGAAAAAATCACCAGACTGATAGCTGCAGTAGGATGGCCAGTGCGGAAATGTTGTGTAATGTGCGGGGGCAAAGGCCAAGTGGAAGCTGCACAATGTTATACTACAGGAAATAGTTCTTGACCACTCCTGGATTCGAACAAGCAACACTAGTCCACAGCTCTACCTGCTGAGCTATCGAGGTACCACAGCTCCTCGCGACCTAAGCAGGTCACGGGAAAACCTTTATAGTTTCACGTTTCACACTCCAAGCAGCTCTCATCGTTTTTACGTTTTTGTGTCGTGCAGCAAACAGCGAAGAGATGTGAAACGCTCTGATGCACCAGAGACCGCCTGATACTTTGTTCCATTCGCATGCAATATATACCTGCTTTGTTGTCGCTTGGCAACTCTTGTTGCTTTAAAACCCACAAGAGTACTGCATCGGGACCTGCAAACACCATTATCAGTTTTATAAGTATACACAGACATACACACTCTCTCTGTGTGTATGTGCACGTGTGTGCATGTGTAAAGGTACAAGTGTACACATAGTGTCTGAATAACCGTATCACCGCAGAAAAACTCATCTATACTGCTTGTGACTATATGTTTTCTTCCATTGTGCTCGAGTCTAAAATCACAAGTGAAAATAGAAGATACACAAAACAACGTTTTTCGCTGTAAACAGTTATTTTTATAATTTATTTACCGAATTTACCCTGGACTTTAGGGAAGATTAATCGAATTTGCCCTGGACTTTGGGGAAGATTTAATCCCCCTTCCTCATTATCATCTACACAAACTCAGCGGTAAGCAAGAGGTCTTTCCGTGCTTCCTCGTGGCCTCAAGCAAGCAAAACTAGGGGGGGGGGGTGAAAGATTACACAGCGTCAGAACCTGAGGTCCGCTGTCTTTGCAGAGGCTTCCACATGTCGTGTTTTCTTCATTAACCCCTTTCTCCGCACAGTGGTGATGTCAGTGCACGTTAATTTACGTCCTAGAAAAAGAAAAGGTGACATTTTGAAATTGGAGACTTGAAAAATATAGCAGAGAGTGGGGAGTGGTGAGAGGGTAAGGGGGAAGCTAAAATGCCCCTTAGATAGTTGAGGAAGTTAGCAAAATGCACTTTTAATACTTGGAGCTAGTAGTGAACTGTTTCGTACCGTCAGCTTCAGTACCACAGCTGCTTAGGCAAGATTCGTTTTGGGGGCAGTCCGTAGCACAGCTGTATGTAACGCGTGCTTACTAACAGACGGTTCTAGGTTCGGATCCCGATCCTCTGCATGTGGCACCTGTTTACAGGGCTCGTTGTCGCGTGTGTGTGTGTGTGGGGAGGTGTCTCCTGGTGATCTTGTTTCTTCTGTACACACATATCACACAAGCGTTCAGCTACACACTTACACACTCACGCATACACATACACACACGACATAAACACATACACATATATTCGTGTGCACAAACATATACGCAATTTTATATTTTTCCTTAGGGTGCTAGGTCTTGACCTGAAGGCTGGATGGCGATGAATTCTAGGCCATTACAGTGGCAACTTCGCTGCTTGCGATCCGGCCTTGAACTCACTCCTGCCTGACAACACCTAAGTGACGCAACAGTCCACCTTGACAACAGCTTAAATCCTTTGCCACGGAAACCCTGACGTGGTAGGAAAACACGTCACGTTTAACCAACCGCTAGAACGACAGGATCAACAAGAAAATTCACTCAGTGTTTTGCTAAGAAATATACCCTGATGTTGAATGTTTTCCCCTGTCCCCGAGAAGCACAAGCAAGGCTGTCACCAATGTTTTACAAAAAATGTCTTGGCTGTTTCCACATTAATTGTTCGCGTTCGAGATATTCAAGTAGGTAATCCATTAAGAGTTTTAAGGCTTTCATTAAACAATGTGATCCTATCCAGCATACACTAAGAAAGTGACGTAACAGTCACAAAAACTAAAAAGGAATGGTAAAAATAACAGACCATTTGCACCAAGTTTGGGACAAAACAGACACTAACTTGCTACAGATAATTCACTGGTCAACAAAGTGTTACAAAAGTCATGCTACTGAAATAAAATTAGTCATTTCTTATCAATTTTTAAGTGCTCAACATGAATATGATAGTCAAATTGCAAAATTGGCTCTAGTTTTTTTTGTAATCTGCAATGATTATTATTTACATCACGAAATGCCAATAGTAATAGCCCTTTGGTAAATACCTGTAAAAAATCAAGTCATAGACTACTTTTTAGATTTCTTTGCCTGTATCTTGTCCAGCTGTTCGGGAGCATCTCTGGGGAGGGTCCAGCAGTCATTAGCCAGCATGGTAGTGGATCATTTTCCCTGGTATCTTTGTTCGATTGTTGCGATATCTTGATAAAATCGTTCGCCATGTTCATCACTAACCATACCACAGTTGTCAGGAAAGAAATCCAGATGGGAATGAAGGAAGTGGATCTTTAGAGACAAATTGCAGCCAAGTTTCTGATACTGCATCGGCATGTCTTCGACTAGTTTCTGAATTGTAGTTTTCTGCCCTAACATTCCCGAGAAACTTTGTAGACACAAGGCGAAAAGCATTCCATGCATGCTTCGCATCACCCTGCAGCAACTTGTTGAACCGGTCATTTTTGAAGAGCTCTGGAATCTGAGGACCCACAAAACTCCCTCTTTAATCTTTGCATCGCTGAGTCGAGGGAATTTTTCATCCAGGTATCGGAAAGCTGGCGAAGTCCGGTCCGTGGCTTTCACGAAGTTCATCACCAAACCTAGTTTGATGTGAAGGGGTGGTAGCAGGATTTTGTTAGCCTCGACTAGAGCTGGGTATTGGGTATTCTTCTCTCCAACTGCTACATTTTGTCTGCGAGTCCATTCCTTCGGCAAGTAGTGCAATTCCCTTTCTCAGCTATCCCACTCACATAAGCAACACATCTATTTTGTATATCCCTGCTGCAGTCCCATTAAAATTGGAATTACCTTCAAATCACCACACAGGTGCCAGCTGTACTTGTTATACTCAATGGAATTCAGTTATAAGTTTAAGTTATCACATGTCTCTTTCATGTTGACAGCATGCACCACTGGAATAGATGGAAGGCGGTTTCCATCGTGCAAAAGCACAGCCTTAAGACTCAGTTTCGAAGAACCTACAAATAGTCTCTATTCTTGTTGGTCATGAGTGATTTCTAAGGCATTCACGAGGCCCTCAATATTGGAACTAAATACCAGATTAAATTCCTTTCGGAAGAAAGTCTCCAACTGCTGGTGGCGCTTTCGATATAAAGTAATTGTGACATCTTCTAGAACATTCCATTGTTGGAGTCTTAAGCCTAGCAATTCTGCCTCTTTCTTGGATAAGTCAAATCACGAACCAGGTCATTTCGTTCTTCCTGTGTTATTCTGTGTGAGGTTGACGATTCACCACAGACAAAATCTGGATCACTGCATCCTGACGGACCAGGAGAAGAACAGGTCGGCTCACCCTCGTCCTCATCAGCTGAATCAAGAGAATATTCTGCTAGAGATTCTGGAATAGGAAGTCCCTCACCATGTGGAACTGGTCTCAATGCAGACGGAATGTTTGAGTAGACTATTCTCGACTTCTTTTGCTTCGTTATTCCGCCAGAAAGAGGAGGAACCAAGCAGAAGTAACAGTCATTTGTGTGGCTGCTTGGCTCTCTCCACACCATGGGGACTGCAAACGGCATTGATGGTCTTTTGCCATTCAACCACTGTGAAAGCTGTGTTGTACATTTACCACAGCATATATGCGGGCCCAAGGCTTGTCTTGTCGCCAGTCTTGCATCCGAAGTAAAGATGATATGCTTTCTTCACTTGAGAAGTGATACTTTTCTTCTAGTTGGCAAATGTCGCTTCCCCACAAATACAGCAAAAATTGTCCACGGTATTAACGCACTTTCGAGGCATTAGTGTTCTGTATTGTAACTAAATGAATAAAATTATTACAGATTTGTGCAACAGTAGCTTAAACTGTTTCCCAAAGTCTGAAATATTTTAAATCCTCATCCTTTCTGATTGGGGTTTATATAATACACTACTGAAGTCAGCTTACTTCAGCAGCCGCCTGGCAGTAGTACTGCCCTGCATCAGAAAATGATCCAATCAACTCTGGATGTGTGCATGATGGTATCATGCAATGTGATGCAATATTACATCATTCTATGGTTATTTAGGATGTTGTTACAGTCCTACTGGATACATTTACACGGTGAAACATAGAAAATGAACTATATGAAATATCTTCAAAACGAGAGCCAATAAAAGAAATTTCATGGTCATATTCGTGTTCAGCACACCAAGATACTACAGATTAGGACCTTTTTAAGGCAGTAACGATTTCAGTGTTGACCAGTGTAATCTTTTAAATAGCAGGTTTTTTTGTTCTGACATTTGTTCTTTTTAAAAAGGAATATCGGATCTGTTAAAAATGACAACCCACCAAGAAATGCACAAAAATGAAATCAAGCTAAAGTAAAGAAAAAGAACATCTTAAACTATAAAGATCAAAAGATACTTTCTTCACAAAATCTAAGATGTTTTAAAAAAAGGCAGTCATGTACACAGGACCATCGGAGTAAAATATGCTTAAAACTAATAAAGAGAGCTTTGTAAACACTGTTCTTCTAAGAACACAGTACCCACTAGATAGTTTTCCTCACACCGCACTGCTCTATCTAAACGTTATTTTCTGTTTGACACGGCTCAAGGCACAAAAAGCCATCGATCCAAGCAGCGTTTTCATGATCCAGGGGAGACAAGCACCAATCGTGAGATGGACGCTGTCGATATCCTCCCCTAATAAGACCCTAAGACCATCAATTTTCCCTGTAAATGGGGACGGGTGGAGGATGTTGGAAATGAAAGGAAAGCGCTCACGGTTCGCTCTTTTTGCTGATCAAGAATGTAAGTATGAAGAAACTTGAAAAACAACCCGCATGCTACATGACCGAAGCATAAGCTTGACTGCTCGACTGTTCTTTTGAATGGGTTTTTTTTCGTGGCAAGTTGCTGGACACGGAAACTTAACTCTCCTTTCTGCATACTTTTGTTACATTTTATGGCAATTTTTATTTTTAAAAACTGAATGAAAGCATTAACTAGGGCTAATAGTTACGGATGCTTTGTAGATTTCAGAAAATAACCCCCCCACCCCCCCTAATTTGAGACATTATAAGACATTGCAATTTGATAATACTCTTCCCCCTCCCAGGTTGCTTATTTTCCTTATGGCTTTGTCGGCCGTGAAATGAATTAGCCCATCTCCAACTATTGATCATCTTGGATCGCTGTTCACATGTCAGAAAGACGACCTCAGAGGAAGTGTTCTGATGAAAAAGGGTTCACGTGGTTTGACTAGATCGGCTACAACTGTAACACTGTTTAAACTTTTTTGTATCACCAAAAGAAATGTAATTTAATTCCTCCAAACTTTAAGTTTTCTGCACATATGCATCAGTTCATCACTGTCTCATTACGGAATGATGAGGTAAACGTGTGTACCAGAACCGGATAAAATCTTTGTTTCAGACAGCTTACGAGCTCTAAACCGCTACTCTTTTAACAGGACTTAGTCGAACCGTGTGACACCATCTTTATCCTTGGAGGTCCAGAAACTGCGTTTTGATATGGGCCGAAGGCCTAACCAATAAAATCGTCCATTCGTTCGTTCGATAGCGGCGTAAAGGACGATGTACGAGAATGAACTTTGCCTTCTGCGCGTCTGAAGAGAATGCGGAAACGTTCATGCACCTTTGTGCCCGCAGTCTCTTTATTGCAGTAAATATCTAATGACTTGTCTACTACAAAGTGTGCAGAGCAGACATGCACACACCCAGTCTGACGTTGACCAAACATGTAGATGATTGCTATCTCCTTGGGATATGGTGATGCATACGATTGAAAGTAAATGTACTGCCAGCATTGTAGGACTGACATTTTGGTATTCTGGAATCACACATGCAACAACTAGGAGATCAGAGAATACAGAATATGTTGTCTCGTGGCTGAGAACCTGACCAACATCTCAACTGCTGGTGGCAGTTACAAATAATTGACACGAAAGACACCGGGATACCCCAGTGCAACAAACCGATCGTGACCATAACTGAAACATCACAAACACCACCACAGTTTGTTGACAAAAAGACATATTTCTGTCTTTAATTCACGTTAGCGTTCTGTCCTCGTTAGCATGTTTAGAAATAAGTACTCCTTGAATCTAAAAATAGAAGGTTTCTGTAGACATTGTGCGAGGGCGTGCATGTTTGTGTGTGTCTGTGTGTGCTTGCGTGTGTGTGCGCAGTGTTGTGCTTGGAGACATGCTTCTGTCATCCTTGGTCAACACCCCTTTCCCTCTCCTGTTTTAGGTTTGTTTACTGGCCTTTAACCAGGTAGTGAGTAACTGAAACTATGTAAGTTCCTATACATCACAATGTAAAAGCTGTTTCTGTACTGGGCACCTCGAACTTTTTTCTCTCTTTCTCCCTCATAAAAGTGGCCATAAACTTCACAAAGTGTAGACTATTTTATGCATAGAAGGCCACAATGCAGCGCCTGTGAAACTTAACCCTGGTTCGTCTTAACCTCGTTTAAGTTAGGTGACGTGACGACGTAACATTCATTTGAAAGCCTGTCAGGACAACGTTCGAGTTAATTCAGGTTGCCTCAAAGAAGGAAGAGTTTATATATAGAATTACTACACGAAGAACGCAGAAGATTTTTTTTGGTCGTTTTTTCCGAAGCTCGAGATTTTTTAATGCGTGCTCTTTTATTGGGTTACCAGGGACCTGCAAGAGATCTGGGATGGACAGCTATTGGGTAGTCGGGGTGAGCTGCTTGTTGGCCGCAGAATACAGAGTACGGACGAGGAAGTCTGTTGAAACATGCTTTGCCCAAGGTTATCTTCCTGAAGAAGCCATCAGGCTGTGCAAGCGCCAGGAAATTGAGTTAGGAAAAAGTAAAGGTGATGGGGAGAAAAATCGAAAGAAAGAAAGAAAAAGAAAGAAAGAAAGAGAGAGGGAGAGAAGGAAAGAATGAAAGAAGAAATAAGAAAAGACAAAAGAATGAAAAATCATGACGACTGAGTTGAAATGAAGGCCTGATGCAGCAGGGACAAAAAAAGTTGAAACTTGTCTTTGTGATGTCACGTTTGCATGAAAAGAAGGGCTGCATGTCACGAAGTCTGTGTAAGAAATCATTGACGACTGATGCTGGGCAAATGCTTTCTAGAGAGATTATGACAAAAAAAACCCAACATATTCCTGAGATATTTAGTACGATCAGGAACATTTCTGCTGGGATATTTAGATAGATCAGGAACACTTCTGGGGTGTTTAAATAGACCAGGAACATTCCTGGGATATTTAAATAGACCAGGAACATTCCTGGGATATTTACATAGATCAGAAACAAACCTGGGATATTTAAATAGATCAGAAACATTCCTGGGATATTTAAATAGATCGGGAACATTCCTGGGATGTTTAAATAGATAAGGAACATTCCTGGGATGTTTAAATAGATCAGGAACATTCCTGGGATATTTACATAGATCAGAACATTCTTGGGATATTTAGACAGATCAGAAACTTCCTAGGAATATTTAGACAAGCAAAAAACCCACCCGAGTCAGGTTAAAAAATTTAGCTATTTATACACCGAGACTACTACTACAGAATCAACACTGATATGTGCGCGTGAACAAATGGTTGGTTGGTTGGTTGGTTGGTTGGTTGGTTGGTTGGTTGGTTGGTTGGTTGGTTGGTTGGTTGGTTGGTTGGTTGGTTGGTTGGTTGGTTGGTTGGTTGGTTGGTTGGTTAAAACAAACCATTTGTTCAGGCGTGCAGTAAGTCTACATGGTGAACACAGTATCTGGTGGACAAGGAAACGCCAGACAGTCTAAAGAGAAGACGTCTTAAAGTTTTCTGGAAAGTTTGAGTATTCGTAACACTTTTGGAGGGTTGAGACCATCTAACAAAAGGTGTATGCCATTTAAGGAAAATATAGATATCACTATAGCGCATGTATAATGTCTAATGCTATATGTGAAGTGTGACTTGTCGCTGTCAATCAGTCCCACTTCCTGTTTGTCAGAGCTCATGACGTCAGAGTACAAGAACAAGGAAAACAACTTTATCAAAAAGTTAGGTCCTTAATTGAATGATAAACCCATTGCTCCCATTAAAAACACAAACTATTAGACAGTGCAACTAAATGCAATTTGCGTCCAAAGCAGTGCTACAATTTTTCTATTATCGTTTTTACCTCCTCTTTTAAGTAGCAGGAATGAGTTTGTGTCCTCAGCAATTTTCTTATTCTGCATGTGTCATAGTTTTCAAGACTATAAAATCTAAATATGCTTACGCACGTTCACAAGATGCAAACAAGATGCACTTGTTTGGGAGTGGGGGGTGGCAGAGCGAGACAGAAAAAGAGGAAATATTATGAGAGATAGAGAGAACACAGAACAGCGACAGCGACACAAAAAAATCAAAGAGACAGAGACAGTAAACAGAAAGGGAAAATGTGAATGTGGTACGATCTGCATATATGGCTTTGATAATAGGCAGATCCACAGGCAGACTGACAAACGGACTGACTGACATACAAAGACGGCAGATAGGAGAATGTAGAAGGTTAGAAACAAACATATGGGCTGGAGAGATTTTGACTGCTTGGTGTTAAAGTATCCTGTGCATTTGAATAGCTCTGGTTCACATTATCTGAGCCATGCTGGTTACACTCCGAGCATACAGTGACAACATCCTCACTCTCTTCTCTTCCTTTCCCCGCAGCTCACCGAACAACTGGCAACAGATCCTCGCAATTGCCCTCACCAGTACGTCTCCTATCGGCAAGGTTAATTAGACCCATTTCTCAAGAGAATCCTTCTGCCCAATCTCTCCAATGACAAGCCCTCCATTTTGCCCGTCGGTCTGTCAGCTGTGAGAACCGCGACGAGCTATGCTATCAACCTCTGGGTAGAATATACTAGACTGGCGATGAGCTGGCGACAAGCTACGGAAGTATAGCCCTTTCTCAAATGGAGGAAAGTGTTTGGGTGTGACGCCAGAAAAAAAATCGCATGATGGCAATGTGAGCGTGTTTTATATAATCAATATTAATTTTTTCTTAAATTTAGCACATGACCCATATGGCGATTGCTGAACAAATGCTGATTTATCACATAAGCCATAGCTATGTGGACACGTTTCGTGTTACCTAAGTATTGGTGTTGTTTATCTGCCTGAAACCCTACATTTTTCTCTGAATAAAGATATACCTATAAAAAATAGAATCATGTACATTGACATTTATTTATGATTCCCGCATAAGGATGGGTGCACTGCACTCAAAATGGAGCAAAGACGGCGTGCGAAATGTTTTCGAACCATGCAATCATTTTTCAAAAACACCCCCCCCCCAAAAAAAAAACCCCAAAGAACCCTGTGACTTCACTCCTCCCTTGACTCAGACCTATCACTCTCATCCAGTCGCCGCCACTTTTCTCCGTCGTTTATAAGGGATCAGGAATAGAATAAATACACCACATCCTGTTCATTTGCTGGGGACAGAGATTGAGCCTGTGATTTAGCGCAATTTGCACTGGAGTGATTTCGCAGGGTTTGTTAATCCTGCATCTAGGAGGCTTGACACAGTCTACCGCGCGGCACTCGATGAAATTAATGGAGATAAAGGAAAAGTTTTCGTTCATCTTCTTTGCTTTTCTGTCTGCTTGTCGACCCATGTAAAAAGAATGCGTAGTCATATGTCTTGGGAATCCATTCCCCTAGGTTTTCTTCTGTTTCGCATAACGTAAATTATTCATTTCACGTTAGTTCGGCTAATGTTTCCCTGTTCCGTAATTTAGTACTCAGAGAGAATTGTTGATGGCATGTAGGAAAAAAATAATGTCCTAGAACAACAACAGAGAAACGTCATCACCATTTCATAGAAATGGCAGAGAAACATAAAAAATAGTAGAGATTTTACAATGCTGCTTGCATGTTTGAGAGGATCTGGGCAAATGCGCCCTCTTGCACCTACTCACAAACAGACGCGTGTTGAAGTTCTGACTTGCTGTTGAGACGCACGTGTTGTTCAGCCGGCTTTTGTGGGATTGAAACGTACTTTCAGAAGGATCATATTTTCATTAACACAGACCAGACTGATAAAAGACAGTAACAACCAGAGACATTTTGCGTCATACAACAAACCCCCTCTTTGTATCTAGAACCCAGTTTACCAGATAATGGGATATCTGTACCCAACCGGGCTTTACACGGCTATTCACAAGCTACACATTCTACTCAAGAGCACACGAACGCCATAATATGTATAGTGACGTGTATTAGCACAATCATTCAAGGTCTGTTCATGCAGATAGAAACAATCCTAGTTTTTCTCATCTGTGTGTAGGACTAAATAAGGAAATGATGGAATCAAAGCTTATGTGGGTGGGCTGATTTGTTTTTTTTTTGTTGTTTATTATTATGCTGGTTGTTTTACAATAAGTCAGCAACTAATGAGTTTTGCTTGGATCCATTTCTGTAAATAAGTGCCTCATGCAGAGCTAGGAAATCCGTATAGTAGAGATAATAACCGAGTCCAGGCCACAGGATTTCTCTCTTGAAGGAAGGAAGAGAAAAAAGAAAGGCGAAAGAAAGAAAAAAGTAAAACAAAGAATAGCTGGCTGGCTGGATGGCTGGGTAGCTGGACGAGCGCACCGACTGACTGACTGACTGACCGATTGATTGATTGATTGATTGATTGATTGATTGATTGATTGATTGATTGATTGATTGATTGATTGATTGATAAACTGTCCATAGCTGCTTCGTGCCACTTTCAGGTCTTCAGTCCTTCCCCGTGATCTCTCGCAAGCGATTTCCCCAGCTGTTCACTGAAGCCCGTCTTCTCACTTCATTAGCTTGTGTCTGATGTTAAGCTGCCTTCAGCTAGCGGGATGGAGCTGTCGCTATACAGACAAACAGGGGCCACAACTCACCCACGTACTGCATGTCACGTGTCACGTACCACGTAGCAGCCTAACCCTGGTGGGGCAAGAGGTCTCCCCCACTCCCTTCCGCACCGCCCGTCCCTGTTGCGGCAAACCCTCCGGCACTGCAGCCAGTCTGATGGACGCGGGATACCGCGGAAAATGTACCAGAGGTGTGGATTATACTGAGTGGGAGAAAATTTGCAACGGGGGATTGTGTGTACTGCGTTAGACCTTCATTCGAGATAGCACTATTGTTATCTGTTTGAAAGTGTATTTTTCTGCGTGCATATGTATCTGAGTGCGTCCGTGCTCCCAAGCAAGCATAACGCACGTACAGGAAAACACGAGTTTCATACAGCCGCAGGGCAATATCTCCATGTCACCTGGGTTATATCTCCGCAAAGAACACAGCTTGCGAACTCCACTGTCTATTGTTTCAGGCCTCTGACTCTCTGATAAGGGCATCACCAAGCCACCCCAAGGGAGGAATGGACACCATGAGGGATTGCCAAAACTATCAGTTTGACATTAGACTGAATTATTCTATGCAGGACAAAGTTTTTATATTTGGTGTAAATTTAGCCCCCTTGGCGAGGGATGATTGCCCGACAGTGTACTTTTTGTTTGTTTTCTTGATGCAGCTGTCCTGTTTGATAAAAAGTACAGATATTATTTATTTAAGTTCTACTTTTTTCCAAACATTATCATCCTATACCGTCATCCTAGCGGCTTAGGGAATCACCGTTGCCAACTCCTCCATTTGGTTGTCCAAGACTACAACTGAAGCTAAGCGAAACATGAAAGAAAGAAAGAAAGAAAGAAAGAAAGAAAGAAAGAAAGAAAGAAAGAAAGAAAGAAAGGAAGAAAGAAAGAAAGAAAGAAAGAAAGAAAGAAAGAAAGGATTCAAAATAGGACAAGTATTACATAAACATAGATAATCTCCAGTGTGCCTGCAATTCTTTCAAACCTTAAATTCGAAAACCAGTAAACTCATCCAAGACATAGATCACCATCTATAGTTTTACAATCCCTGATTAGTTAACCTGATGTATTGAGCACAAAAGCTGCTTATGCCATTTCGTTCATTTCTAACCACACTTTTACGTAGCAAGAGACGACATTCATTCGGAGAAAAAACGAATACTTTTGTTCTTTTTAAAGAACATTTATAGAAATGAAGTCTAGAAAAAATGTTAGTTATTTCACTTGGCGGATGCATGAGAGAAATGGCCGCTGCGGTCAAGGTCAGTGAGACAGTGAGATACTGCTTGTTTACCCATACTGTTATAGGTTTACAGCCTGTCCCAGCTCAGGAAAAGAAAGGGTAAATGAGGCCGAGGGGGGTTTTCAATAGGGGGAGCTAAGTAAGGACCCGTCTGAGCCCATTTCTCTCTGGACAAATTGCATTTGGACGCCAAAGAAGTAGGGTTGCCATTCTTCGCTATTGTCTGGTCTGCTTTCTGGTGATGTTGTCAGCGTCGCTGTGGTTGTTAGAGCAACTTGTCTGTAGGAAACATTTACCACACACAGGCAAGATCATGTTAAACAGTCGGAACAGACGGAAACTTGCTGCTCTGACTCGCATCCGAAAAAAGACACAAGTGATTTCTGTTTCTATAAAGAAAACAACGAACTTCACAAATCGTCCAAGTCGAACGAAAAGATGGTAAGGATCTAGTTCAAACTTCAGCACATATGAAGACGGACATACCCAAGCATGCACACACACAACACACACACAACACACGCACAAACGCACACATACACAACACACGCACACACACACACACGCACAACATACGCACACACACACAATGCAAATACAGGCACAATACAAACACACTATCTAGCTCCCTCCCCCTCCCCCCTCCCACACACAAACACCACACATGCATTGTTTTGGCGAAACTGGTTCCTGCTGACATGAGTTCTTGGTAGTCTTGCTAAACAGAAATATTTTCAGGTAGTTTCTCCAGCAGGAGAATGAAGTTTTTGTTCCAGACATTCGAATTATTCATGATATCTATTTTCTTTCAGTTTGGCTGAACCATGTGAGACAGGCTTAAGATTCCGGTCCAACTGGTAGTCTTTTACCTCTGCCCCTTCAAGAAGCAATGTGTTTGCAAGTCAGACAGATTTTGACTAATATTGGAGTGTAATCGGATTTTTTTTCTCTGGGAATTACTTTTGAAGACTTGAAAAAAGTCGATGCCTTTATTTGATAATCGACGTTTTGTCTGTCTCTCACCAGCTCCTTTTTACGTCTAGACTAAAGATTTGGGACACTTTTTGTGGATTTTGCACATTTCTGCCCTGAGTTGGTCGCGCTGGCGGGATCTTTCACTTTTTCTTTTTTTTTTCTTTCTTACTTTTTGTCTGCCTGTCTTTCCTTCTCTTTGTTTTGAGTAACTTGAAGTGCTGTTATCCCCTCAAAACACTGCATAAGTCCGTGAGCTCACGACGGAAGTCAGCGTAAAGTTTGATTGTCGGGACATGGGGGGGGGGGGAGGGGTAGTGTTTTTCTAGAGGATTTCGTTGACATGGGAAAAAAGTTAAAGTAGGTCGTTTTGATGCTCTGGTCGAGTCTGGCGGTATAAGATTGCCAGTTTCAGACCAGTGCAGATGACATGGGTCAAGATCATCAAAAGTACACAGAACTAAGAGAATATATAATATATAATATACACATAGCGTTTCGTGTTCTGTCGGGATCTCAGCCCACACCCTCTTTGATCTCAGACTTCGTCTGTCTGCTGCGTGTTTGGCTTAAAACCCAGTTTATGAATATTGATTACTTCTTTGTCCGAGAAGCTAACGATCACTGTATCATAAAATCAAAATGGCAATACTTGTCTCCGTCAGAAGGAACACCAGACACTGCATGAAAATGTGCGTTTACCCTAAGAGTAAAGAAGCGTACATCTTTCGTAACTGTCGAACTTTAGACATTTTCGGGCAGCAGAGGAAAAACATGTCCTCGACTTTAGAGCTACAGACTTACAGTCAGTCATGCCCAATATAAAGGCAGTGAGTTCTGGTCATAATGACGGCAACTAGCCGGAAGATGAACATTCTGATGCATTGAAAAGGGTATAAAGTTCGGGAATATTTTGCACGGGTGTCGTTCCAGCCAGGAAATCCTCACAGAACGAGAAAGATTATGATGTGTGATTTCCTGAAGAGGATTGCAAGCGCCCCCTTTTGTCTTGTCTGGCATCGTTGTCTGCACAAGCGCATCTCGTCACGTCTGGGTAATGGCGCAGTCGAGACTATGACTAGTGTGGTGATTGTAGATGAGCAAAATGCTGCTTTGAAGTTATCCTTCTTGATGTATGGCACAACTCTGCTCTTTTGGGTCTGAAAACTTGTTAAGCTGCATTTTCTTTCCTTTTTTTTTGGTGGACTGATCGTTAGAAAATAAACATTCTGGCGCTTGTCTCATTTACTTCTATTTCAAACAAGTCACTAATGCTTTGAGCTGCGTCGTATTGCCCCCTTTCTGACAAGGCAGAGAGGTCATGGAGGCTGGCAATCAATGCTTCGACATTTCCGGGTTTTCGGATCTCATTTTTCAGCGAACTTGGTTTTAATCTGCTGTTATATGGGGGGGGGGGGGGGGGGACCGAGGCATTTACGATATTGTTTCACTTGATCTCAGGAGGAAGATCTCAGCCTGCACGCAATGTGTGTGAGAGAACAGACATCGCTAATTCTCTCAGGTGCTCGGCAGTTAACCGAATTGTTCCGTCATATGAGTCCGTTTGCAGTCTCTGTCGTGCCAGAATTTAAGTCGAATTCACGCCGATGTCTTCCTAACCCGGCTTCTGAAGTATTTGATTACGATCTGTCGCTGAAAAGCGTAATTTTGCTTGAAGAGTTCATACCAAGAAACTGAGGTGCAGTGGCTTCTATTAAAGACACGATGACTCGGAGAATAGCTGACCGTCTCTACCTGGTTTCAAAGATCCCTGATCGAGGTGCACTGACAAAAGGTGTGTTCTTTTATCTTCCTTCAAATCCTCCTCATTATTCCAGTCGTCATTATTGTATCCACCACCACCATCACCTAACACCACAAGCTCTTTTCCATCGTCACAGACACAAGCACAACTGTTGCTGGTGTTGATTCTGCCTTCAATCGTTCTTTCTCCATACCTTCCCGAAAGGTACGCGATGGCGCAACGGATGTGTTTGGCAAGCAGTCAACGGAGAATCGACTGTAAGACAAATGACCTAGACAGACCTCCCAAGACCAGATCCACAGCAAAATGGAAGCAGCGTATTGGTGACTTACATAGTTGACACTCTGACCGGGGCTTGGGAAAGAGTTCTGGGCAGAAAAGCAAGAAAAATATCTTAATAAAGAGGCCCGCTAGACGGCCATGCCACTGATTTGTCTAGAAACATTTAGGTCATGTCTATCTCCAATAGCTTCTGTTGGCAACCATAGTCTGCTGCTTATCTTATATTACTCGCTCAGACGTCACATTATCCCAGCCTGACCTCAATTTGGACACACATTATGGTATCGCGTTTCTGAGACTATGGCAATCGTTTCTTTGAATTGTGTGACTAGGTGTATCAAACTTTGCGCTCGTCTGTGTGGGAAATCTTCAAAGTAGTGGGACCTCATCTATCACTTGTCTGTTTTTGTATAAATATTTTAACATAAATTGTGGTGCCATTAATGAAAGATAATACCCTCTTTTAATAGTAAAAGTAGCATTGCGTACTGCGCAATTAGAAACCCACACAGAGAACTGCAGATAGAAAACATTGCTACAGCCTTACTCAACCCAGAGTCGGTCTTATGCTGATGACACGCAACTGCATGATTCTTACCGTTCCAATCAGATACATGCCACGCGACTGCACTTCTGATGTCAAACAGTGGACGGCTGAAAACAGACTGAAACTTAACGATGATAAATCTGAGGCCCTCCTAGTTTGCAAGAAAACAGACCGCATTCCGCATGGCTTACCCCTGAACATGCAATAGGAACTGCAACTCTTGCTCCTTGTGCCCGTAGCTTAGGGTTTATAATAACTGATGACATGTCCTTAGACAGTCAGGTGTTCAATACCTGTAGGGCTGCCTACTTCGAACTGCATCGGATTAGTCTGATCCGCAAACAGATTCTCTCTGTAGAAAAAAACCGCCAACATCCTTGTCTGTGCCTTCGTCTTGTCCAGGCTAGATTACTGCAGCGCCTTGCTTGCTGGCTGCTCACACTGTCTCATTCAAAAACTGCAGAAGGTTCAAACCTCCGCTGCCAGACTTGTTCTCCAAGCTCGTAAACACGACCATGTCACTCCTCTTCTAAAGACTCTTCACTGGCTCCCCTTTTAGGAACGCATCATGTATCAAATTTCAACCCTGTGCTTTCTCTCTCGCTCTTCTTCAACGTATTTCTCCGATCTCCTCTCAGTTTCCATCCAGACAACTCCGTTCAGCCTCTGATGATCGCCTCTAGTTGTACCCCGCATACGGACAAAGACATGGCGAACGCGCTTTCTCCTTCCACGCGGCGACGCTAAGGGACCCACTTCCCTGTCATCTGAGATACGCCACCACAGTCCAGTCCTTCAAACGGGCCCTCAGATAACACCTGTGTACGTACAATCTCAACTAGCTCTCCGCTCGTCTGCACAAAACTGGTTAATTATTGTATTGTGTTAGCATGTCTCTGTGTCTACATGTATTCTGTCAGGCACTGTTTTTATTATTATAATTATTACTACTACATGCTTCATTTTATACACATTTCCGTAAGATTTACGAGGTCACCTCTGTTGCTACCGTCCGACCGCTATCTGTACAGAACACAAGTGAAAGCTTAACGCAGGACAGAAAAGCTTTATGCAGGGAAGTATATTAATACGTTGTTTTCTCGATCAAACCCACTATTTGTGCGTCCAAGAAAAAAACAAAGAAAAAACAAACGAACGAACAAAAGAAAGAACAAACAAATGAACGAACAAAAGAAAGAACAAACAAATGAACGAACGAATCAACCAACGCACAAACATATGAATGAATAAATGAATGAATGAAAAAGAAAAAATCGCATTTGTAAACAGTCTGGTCGAAAGTTGAGCTGCCTACTCTATTTCTATTTTAAAAAGGGTCTCACTTAAAAACGATTGCTCTTTTGGAAAGAGATATGCCTCGTGGGAGGCATGGCCTATACCACAGGGCCTGTCACCGAGATATTCAGCAAACCGGTGAAATGTTCTGTGCGTGGGAGGGTCTTCAGTACCGAAGTGGTATCACGTTTTGTTTTTCAAACAATGTAATTAACGATTGGATGACATGCCACTCAGCCCCAATATGTCTGTAGTCTAGACAAATCTATTCTCACCCAAAAGTGTGGCAAGGTGGACGGGAGGAATCCCAGTAGCAGAATAAGTCATTTTCACTATGATGCACAAGCGTTTTACTTGTTTGTAAAAAGATGTAGTCTTATTTAACTCTGGATTACATTCTCCTTTAATCCTTCGAAACATACTGATTTCACATTCTTACCCGCCCTTCTGAAAACATTCTTGTTTATCACTGTGAGCAACTTTTTGTTTAAACTTTTGAACATAATTTTTAACCCCATAAATGCATTCTGAAAACCTATGAGCACGTCCTGGTTTACACTTGCGAACACATTGTTATATATCTTGTTTAGCCCTGTCAACACATTCTTTTACAGCCCTTGTTTTGTGTTTAGACTGCAGTACTGTTTTCATGGTGCTGCACATTTGACGTCTGTCCAGCTGACGCGGAGCAAGAGTTTTGAGAAAACACTAAAAGCAAGATTTTGCATAGTGTCCAAAAGCACTCGAAAACAAGCATTTTTACAGATTTCAGCAAACCTTAATGCATCGATTGGAACAAGAACAGCAAAAAGTTTCACAGGGTAAAAGGGTGATAAAGAGGTTTCCTGAAGGAAGGCAGTGTTGCATAATGACAGTGCTGAAGAATGCCAGTGCTGCTTGAGAGGTTTTGTGAGCAAGAGAAATATTTCACTCAGGAAGTAACGAGTTGTTATCAAAACCGTTCTTTCCATCCACCTACAAGCGCCTAAACTGTTATGTGCGGTTTACATGGCTCCTCTAAGTCCGATAAAAGAAGACGTTAAGAATGAATCCATCGACGTGCATTAAAGTCTTGTGTCAATGAAGAATTTCTCTACGGAAATCTTTCTTCTCCGATGTTTTAGTGCAAACATGAGTCTGTAATGAATATTCGACCGCATGTTTCAAAAGTTAAATTACGTTTTGGTGCAAACAGATGGACTAGTATCTTATGGCTGCTTTCAAGCAACTTAGTAGTGTCGTGTAAACCCCGCATTAGTAATAGCCCGGATGTGTACTTCGGTCTGTGCTGCTGTCACTCGACTGTAAGTCATCTACACCACACCCCACCAACAAAAGGGGTGGGGGGAGACTGGCCCCCAGCTTTTTCTACATATTTCTTTCCTAATTCGAAAAATGCGAGAAAATGACTCAAATCATACACCACAAGATGAGAACTGCACGCAGCATAAAGTCCAGAGCTCTAGAACATTCGTTTTGTTTACATCGCGTTTGACCCTGAGCCTTTCATCAGGAGAATCATTTGCATAGGCAAATCATTCGTTGCCGGCAACTTTTCCCTTGTCGTTTTTTTATATAATGCCCTAAGGCCACGTTCAAGGGGTCACCAACAGGTAGGTCGAGGTTTGTGGCCTGACGTAATCAAAGTTTATTTCGTACGTCACGTTTTATGTCGGCAGAACCGGCGGCTGCCGTCTCCATTAGCGGTCTGTTTGTGGTTTTCTGTTGCAACAGACCTGACTGCTCTGCTGTTTTTCTGTCCATTTGTGCTATTACTCGTTCGTCAGTCTTTTCGTCATTCCAGCTATTTTTCTTTTAGACACTTATTGCATGTCCGTCTTTCTAAATGCATTTTCTTTACGTCACTGTAGATGACATGTAACAGCGGCAGAAAATCGCGACACAGAGGAAGGAAAGGGAGGGAAACCAGGGAGGCACGAAGGAGACAGAGGGGAGAAGGGGGCAGAGATGCATATAAATAAGAAAGAGAGAGAGAGAAAGGGAGAGCAACGTGTAATGTTGAGAGCTGCTTTAAAAAATTGTCATTTCATTTTTGCGGAAATATAAAATCGAGGAATGGAGAAAGCACGAGATTTATGTGGACGACAATATTTTTATGTCGGCCTGTAGTAGTGCTCTGGAAACCAGAGGGCAGTCACGAATGCCATGCACTCGTGGAACTTAAATTTTAAGCATAGTGATAAACTACTGAGGATTTTCTCTTTCTCTCTCTCCCTCTTTCCCTCTCCCTCTCTCTCCCCCTCTCTCCCCCTCTCTCCCCCTCTCTCTCCCCCCGCTCTTTCTATGACCTCTCTGAGGAGCAGCCCGCGGTCGTAACACGCCGTAAGGCGAAGGTCGTGGCTGGAAGGTCCCTTTCTCTGGGACTTGTTCTTTCTCTGTGGTCGTGTCACTTGTCTTACAGGATTGGGTGTCGAGGTCTCCCTCTGAGGGTTCCTGCCAGTTGCTTCGTTTTTTTCTCTGCAACCCTCCGGCGCCTTAACACCTCACACACCGATTTTAAGTAAACTCACGCTTGCCCGACTGCTCGACAGTTCGACTGCCCGCCCAAACTCACTCACTCACTCACTCACGCACTCACGCACGCACTCACTCACTCACTCACTCACTCACTCACTCACTCACTCACTCACTCACTCACTCACTCACTCACTCACTCACTCACTCACTCACTCACTCACTCACTCACTCACTCAGACGCATGCGCGGTCCCCGGAGCTTCCACGTCTACAACAGAGAGCTTCAAGCCATCCCACAATCCGCCCTCTTTCCTCTTTCTCGCCATTCTGCTGCACTTTCCGGGACGTGCTGATGGCGGCTCCCGTGCACTGACAAGTCGTTAACTAGATTGCATCTAGGCAGACCAAGCGTCCCTAGATAAAGTACATCGGAGTAATCAGTACCCTCCACCCCCCTCCCCGACCAGTGTCAGGCTGGCTTACTTTAAGCTACCCCCCCCCCACCTCGCTTGCGCTACTGCTGGTCATCTCTACTCAATCTTAGATCGAACTGGGTCAGGTTTCTCCGCGAGACAAAAGAGACCCACGTGCTGTTAGAATTGTAAACAATAAAAGGAACACGTACAAATTTAGAACGTGTCGTACCGACATCTATGAGCACAAACACTACTGTAATCTTGCATTGTCCCCACGATGCATCGCCTACTGGATATCATGCGTCTTGAAAGCTCAGTTTTGAGTCGTGTTCACCGGTTCGATAGAAAACTGTACTGCACTGGTCCTTTTCACTTGGTTTCTCTGAAGCTGATTGTCCGGGCCAACCTTTGTGTGATATCAGACGACCCTGCTAATGAGATGCTGAATGCTGAATTAGACGGGAAAGACAAGGGCAGATTGAGCACAAAGAAGATTTCTATTAGACGTGTTTGGCTAGTTACGTCTGCCTGACAGGAGACGAATGCTGGACAGAGGTTGGTCGGATCTGGTATGCATGAGCAAGCATCTGATAAGAGTATGTCCATGAAGACACAGCGCCACGTCCGCTCTTCGTCTTCCCTGTGACGTCTGGGGCTAGTCGCGTCTCCATGGTGTTCGTGAATTAACAGTGATCAGTTGTTCGTAATGACAGTCGTCGCGGCTTAACTAATTTTAAATACAATCTAGTGCTCAGAAGGTGTCCGCAACCAGTTCCTCACTCCCTCATGCACACTCTCATGCACGTGTACAGGCACATATGCACGCATGGATAGAGGAAGGATGGCAACAGCAAAAATGAACACTGCCGGTATGAAAACGTTCAACGTTCGCGAGGTGTATGTTGGGCGGGGGGGGGGGTGGGGTGTCGCTGCCAAGGGGTGGAATAAACCTAACTGCGCGGTTGCTTCTGGTACAAAGGCTTTAGATGGTTGTATAAACATTTTGTTTCCGCATCTTTGAGCTTCTCCATATCCGAAATATGTGCTTTTATTTGTATTTTTCAACCTCTTTTTTTCTCTTTTTCGAAATCCAGGCCAGATGTTGCCACACCTGTCCGCCTACGAATCTTTCGCATTTTTCAGGTACAACCTGGTAATGGAAAGACATCCGCTTGCAGCTCAGTTTCGCTGGTAACAAAGGCTTAGGATTTCGCAATACCAACACACTATTGCGGCGCTAGAATTTTTCTAATCCTGCTAACTTAAAAGACTGGCAGCGGTTCCTGCAATTACAGCAACAGAATACGACAATGCCTTCGTCATTTCCTTATGTGCTTTAACTCACATTTCCACCCACCTACCCACCTATCGCCACGTTTCTCTTTCTCTCTCTTACACAGAGAGAGAGAGAGAGAGAGAGAGAGAGAGAAAACAGCGCTCGCTTGTTGTTTTCACATTCGCACACTCGCCAATAATTGGCGTCAAAATGTAGAAACTGTCAGAATGCGATTTACACCTAAATGTTGTTTGTCTGCGGCACACCGTTTATGAAAGCGCAGAGCCGTGCATGCAGGAGTTCGTCTCGTTGGATGCGTGCCTACCGAATGCCACCAAATAAATAAACCAATAAACCACCATGTGACCGCCGCCAACAGCGGGCAGGAGAGCCAGTGAAAGCTGAGACACTGCGACAAGCATCAGTGCCTGAAATCGTGTTCAAATTTTCGAAAACATCTGGGATTTCCCAGCTGCTCCCATTTCATTCTGTCCGTCGGTTTATGTTTTTCTTCTTTTCTTCAAGCGTCATCCTACTTGCACCCGCCTACACGCACATCCATTAAAACACATGTGCATGTGCGTCTGTATTTGCGCATGCATGTGCTGATATGGTTTCCTCTCAGGTCTCCCATCGCTGTTTGTGCACTTATTTATGCCCTCCTTATCCCCTGCAAGCCCTCTTTCAGAGCCCGCCACTATACTGCTCACAATGCGGCTTACATCACCAAAGCGGTGAATTACTTATTTTGTAAAAACAAAACAGTAGTATCACGATCGTAATGCACCGCAACGTGAAGGTCGTGGGTGGAAGGTCCCTTTCTCTGGGACCTGTTCTCGCTTTGTCTGTGCAATACTTAATCGTATATCGATGTCTCCGAGTGTGTGGAACAGTGCCGCATTGTTTGAAATAAGTAGATGGTGGTTATTTTAGAGGGACATTTCTTCCACCTCCTGGCGATTTCGCACTATGGATAGACAGGGTCCTGTTACTAATTTATTCACTGAAACAACCACCAGACTGATAGCTTCAGTAAGATGGCCGGGGGAAACATTTACCTCCAGAACATGATCTGTGCGGCACTGCTTTATTCGAATCAACAACCTTCGACACCAGCCACCATTGATGCTCTTAAGACTGAGCTGTCTAGCCTCAAGAGTAAGCTAGGTCGGTTAACCTTACCCACCCCTTCAAAGCAAGCAATATGTTTTGCCTGTGCTGAATAAACCCGGTATTGCGTTCATAGTTTGTGGGTGCAAAGGTTCCCTCCTGCATGCCAGTGTACACATTTGATTCAGAAATTTCACACTGTAACAGTCTTGAAGCTTTGCTTCCGTGTATATGTAGCAGCTTCATCAGCTCTACTACCGTGCCCGCGTAGCACTTGTAGCAGCTGTGTAGCTGTCTCCGTCCCTGAGAGACCGCTGCAGAGGCCGCGTAACTGCGTTTCCTTGTAGGAATTATAAAACCAGCGTGGCTGCCTCCTTCTGCGTAGTAACTGTAGCAGTCCTGTATTTCTGTCTCTGTATCTATGTAGCAGTTATCTGCTTCTGTGCTCATGCTGCAACTGTAGCAGTCCTGTATTTCTGTCTCTGTATCTATGTAGCAGTTATCTGCTTCTGTGCTCATGCTGCAACTGTAGCAGTCCTGTATTTCTGTCTCTGTATCTATCTAGCAGTTAATTATCTGCTTCTGTGCTCATGCTGCAACTGTAGCAGTCCTGCATTTCTGTCTCTGTATCTATGTAGCAGTTAATTATCTGCTTCTGTGCTCATGCTGCAACTGTAGCAGCCATGTAACGCTGTGTGCACGCACTGCCCTGCTGTTTAAGTGTCCTGGTTCATTGGTACTCAGCGTAGAGCCATATAGGTCCTTGTCTACCCTGTGCATCTGTCAGACATTTGGAACTGTTGCCTGTAATCTGAGAACTTCATGCACAACGTAGGTCGATCCTGATTTATCTCTGATATTCTAATCAATTTTTCCACGTTCAGACCACCATGATTATAAATTATCTGGCAATAAGTCCCTTTGAGAAGGGGTACTCCTAGTGTTTCAGTATCGCTGTGCTTTTTCAACGTAAATGTCATCGTCGTTCCCTTAAATGTACTGCTGCTAAAATGTTGTCAATACACCAGTTGTTTACGAAAGGCCAAGGCTAAAAAAGCGTTTGTGGACGACAAAAGCAGGGTTTGTAGGGCAGCAGATTTTTTAAAGTGCCGTTCCTCGCTAAAAATCACATCATACATCACCATCGATTTTAAAAGCAGTCTGTTACATTGATAGAACATAATAGAGCCAGTCCGGAGGGAACCGTAAACACTTTGTTTTTGGCTACTGCAACAGGTTATTCAGCACGTCTTCTCGGGCTTAAAGTCCTAGTACTGCTTCTGGAATGTAATTTTTCTGGTGTCAATCTTTGTACTTGCGTCTAAAGTTTCCAAACTTGCTTTATATTTGTCTGCAAGCCAAGGTAATCCAGGATTAGCGAAAAGAAACTGATCTATTTTATTTCAGCAGGTAGGACAGTGTTTAACCAAATACAAACATATACAAAGCGATGTCAGGCGCTACCACTGCGCTCAGTGGCGAAGGTAGATATGTACACACAGACTAGATGTGCCCGTCATGATGAGGCTCTATTTTCTTGCATAGCCTAGATTTCTAAAATAGTCTGACTCCTGCTCTACTGCGCAGCGGCAATAGGCAGTGAACAATTGCCATAATGAAAAATTACATAAGCTCAGAACCTTTGACGCAGAGTTTTCTGACAGGTCCGAACTGACCATTTAAACGTGTAAGGAAAGGAAAATACTCTCTACAGAGTTATCCGGATCCATTATATCCGCTACAAGCGAAAGTATCCTGTGATGACGAACATTCTACAAACCCCACCCCTTCCGAAGCACCATCCGTTGTTCCATTATTTCAGTTTTCGGAAGAATGGATCAAACGTCGTGACAGCCGTCTTTAAGCTCTCGACTCAGTAGTTTGGAAGATGTAACCGATATAGAATTACGTCACAGTTCCGGTACAGACAGGCTGGATTTGTTCTCGATCACCAGGTTCGTCCAACTCGGTCCAGCCCTGTGCGTTTCGCATGGCAAGCGCCAGGCGGAACTGTTCCTTCAGACCAACGACCCTTATCACGCCACCAGGGAATCGATTTTCAAACTTCTGGCATTTCAGGACTTGTTTTGTTAGCACCTCAGCCCTCCGGCCGTTGGCTATCACACAGAGGAACGGGTGCTTGGTCAGTGTGCTCTATACGGGTGGTACCATGCTGGGGGGGGGGGGTGAATTTTCTTTGGTCCGGTTTTCGTATTATGCTCATATTCGGAATTGTCCCTTGACCATTTTCATCGATTCTTATAGCGGAAAGACCTAAACATGTGACATACTGTCTACTCATCTATCGATTCCCCCATGTGCCATCCTGCTCAGCTGCTAGTTAACAGCTGTAAAAGTCCCCGGATAACCAAGTAAACTTGGGAACTGTCAGCCGAACCCTTACGCAATAGAACAACTAGACGGATAGATAGATAGATAGATAGATAGATAGATAGATAGATAGATAGATAGATAGATAGATAGATAGATAGATAGATAGATAGATAGATAGATAGATAGATAGATAGATAGCACCCGGTTCGTATCTAGTGAAGGAGTCACTGTATTTATATCTGCCATCTTTCTTCCTAACGTGCTGCTTAAGGAAGAAATCCAGAAAGAACCTAGCCCTCCCTCATCCTCCCCTAACCCACACCCCGAACAAAGTAAGAAAGATTTTGTAACCGAGAGTCGAACACCTAATTATCAGTTCCTAACACCAGCTTCTTGCCCATCCAGTTACGGAGCACTTCGGCGTCTTTGCTTCATTCTAAGCATATGAAGCTTCAGGAACCCAGACGTCACCGTGCATGATATAATTAGGATGAACACAACCTGCCGATGTGGTTCGTAGCCGAATGGTTACAGCATTGGGTACAAAGGCAGAAGATAAAGTGGTTCGAGTTTCGTATCTTCCTTTCAATTTTCGATTCCACCCCCTCCCCCTTTTTGCCACATTTTGAAATTTCGACACATCAAAACTGGCCCACTTATTAGTGTGTTAGAGGTCGAGAAGTCAATATCCTAAGCCTAACCCATGAGTCGTGAGGCCATCATCTTAAGCCTAACCCCCGCCCTAACTTCTCCTAACCCACACCATGAGCAAAGTTTTAAAAATGTGTCATCCACCACCCCCCTAAAAAATAGAAAATCCCAAGAAAGAAGCAAAAAGCGAACCACTGTACAGTCGTTGAAACCAACGCTTTAAAGCCATTCGAATAGAGACTATATCAGCAACCTTGGTTCATTCTAACCATAAGAATCTGCACTGTGACGTCTCTGTGAGTCCAGTTAAAAACAGCCCAAGTGATCCGTAGCTGGATGGTTAAAGCGTTAGTTTTAGGAACTGATAGTTGCTCGGATCTCGATTGCACTATGCAGTAGATGCAAACGGCGTGAGATAGATAAATTTCGCACCGACACACACACACACACGGAAGGAACACACGGGCGTGCACACACACACATCAAGATAATTAATTTACACCTCACCCTCTGGCGTGCTCCTTACCAATGTGAGAACTGGGCATGGGCTGGAACTAATGCATGCTCCCTAACGGTCGTTATGCGCTCACGGTGTTCACAGTTCTGACATAAACCTCTCTGTGATTGTAGCGTTTTATCGGGTAAGCTGGAGTTTGGGGAAGAGAGAAGTAATGAGGTCCCCTAAAGCTAACCCCCCTTTTCAATCTTCACTGAGCGGCTGTCTGTATACTGTGTTATAAAGCCTGCATCCTCTCACACAAGACGGGAGCAAGCAGCTCTGTTTACTGTACTTCCGTATTCAATAACACTACTGAAGAAAAACACTATTCGACTGAAATGGTTTACTTAAAGTGCAGTCTGCTTTCAATAAGCTTCTTGTAGAATAACTAGTCAATTTGATGAATTCAAAACACGACGAATGTCGAGTAACTTTGATGCACAAGCTGAACAGGGAGGGAACGAGTGATCTGCTGACTTTCTCCTACTGCTGACCTTGACATAGAGTAACACGTAAAGCTTATGCATAAACAGTAACCTAACTTCTCTCTCCCCTAGCATCCTCTCTCTGTGGACCTCCTCGGTCGTTAAGGTTTCGGCTTCCGAGGCGGGAGGTCGGTGGTTCGCATCCCGGCCGAGTCATACCTAAGACTTAAAATTGACAATCTAGCACCTGCCCTGCCAGACGCCTGGCACTACAGGGAACAGTACTAGGACTGGTTGGCCAGGTGTCAGTATAATGTGACTGGGTGGGACAGAGGCCCGTGTTGTGACATCAGTCCCACCTGTGGCAGCACGTAAACTTTGTCTAAGCAGCACCGTGATGTGCACATAGTTTCCAGCTGGATGTTAAGCAGCAAATACCCCCCCTCTCTCTCTCTGTCTGATAGACGGCCCGTAGCATAGCGGTAAAGGTTACTTGTCACAGGTACAGAAGGTGGTTGGTTCGGATCTCGTGTCCGGCAGACGTACTTTCTCTGCATGTGCAACCGTTTATAGAGCTGACCATTTGTTGTTTCTCCTGGTACTCTGGTTTGCATGTTGTAAAATACCTGCTGATAATATACAACACCAATAACATGTATGTTGTAGAATATCTGCTAATAGCATACAGCGTCAACACCAAGCATGTTATAGAATACCTGCTAATAACACAAAGTCAGTAACAAACATGTTATAGAACACCTGCCAATAACATACAACGCCAGTACCATGCATTTCATAGAATACTTCCATACAACGCCAATAACACGCAGGATGAAAGCCAGAAGAATAAAAGACACACGTCCTAGTGGCCATCCATCAACATTTATTGCACATATAGCAACAATACTCTTAAATCAGATGGAAAAATTAACATTTATTATTTATTTTGTACAGATTATTGTACGTTATTTTACCCATAATGTCCAAGCAGTTATACAGAACGACTGATATTGTTCGTATCCCTGCCGCTTAGCAAAACACTTTCAAGAGCCTCGCAGAAAAGCCATGTATCATGTCTATGTCCACTTCCTGGAGGCGGCCTTTGTTAACTACTATGCCAAGAGAAGGTAGAAGGCCTCAGGTTGATCTTCCGAGACCTATCCTATGATTGACGCAGAAATGTCAATTTAGACATACGAAACAACATTTCAACAGCGGTGGCGGGCGAGATATGTGGACGCTTGACACCTGTTGTCATCGCGTGGGAGTTTCCAAACCCTCAGCGTCAGGACGGATAGGAAAGAGGACACTGCAAGCTGTCGACAACCAATCGCTGACAAGCGTGACAGAGCGGTTTCCGCCGTCTTTGCTTGAAGTTAATGCTCCCCAGAATTTGTCGTGGTCTCGCTGCTTGTAGCACCATCAGCACGCAAAGCAGGAGTGACAAATGCTATGACTATTTGACAACAACATCAGCACGCAAAGCATGACTGACAAACACTATGATTCCTTGACAATAACCTATCATTTACCTTGACGATGTACATCAGGCAGTAGTCACCCGAATAACTTTCCTATCGCCTTTTACTTTTCTGGTGTTTGAGGAGGGGAGATAACAAAGAGAAGTCCAGTTCCATCTATCCTTGACGACTTCTTTACGCTAGTGTTCCAAGCTAAGTTTAGCCAGTGCCAAGCTATATTTAGCCAGAGCCAAGCTAAGTTTCGCCATTTTGTTTTAACCATGAGCAGTACACAAACACATCGACATTGCACTGAATCTGTATGTCTACGTTGTTTCGGACCAACCATGTAATCCTTCATGTGTCTAATGGAATTTAGTCTTTTGAGAAAAAAAATTTTCTATCCTCACTACTTGCCACACCTGTCTTTTCGATCCTCTCGGCGACTCAACGCGGCATGACCTACGTCATAATACAAAACTGCAGTAATGTGTTCAATAGTTTGCAACGGAATCATGTTTTTCTGTCAGCAGTACAGTTTGAAGCCACCACAATCGTCAACCGTTGTCCTCCATCCCCCCAAACCCACCCGGAAACTTTATCTTAAGTACGTCGTCTGTGAAATGAAGCTATTGCGGTAGCTGTATTAAAAAATCTAATCAAATGCAGTGCCTAAGACACCCTTCATCGTTTCACACCAGGTGACTTCAGTCGACGAGAATCGAGTTTATAAGGACGAAGCGATTCGTTAGATTAATGTTCTTCACACGACGAAAAAACTCAAACAGGGGAGAGAATCACGTGGTGGCGTACTTCCCCTGCATCACGCACATGCATTTCTGGAATCGCACTGCGTGTCTGCTCATATATCATACTTTCTTCTAGGGGCGACAACCTCTTCTTTCGTGACTAGCATCGTCAACTTCAACACTAGCTTACACTGGCGACGCCAGGCAAGAAGTTCAGCGAAGAGTTCATCAGCAAATCAGTTCGTCCTGTTTCCTGGCTGATCTGGGGGGGGGGGGGAGTGTCGGCATTTTTTTTGTAAAAGTGACGTTGTCTAGAGGTCAACAGCCGCCCACTGGGACTCTAGAAAACGATTCAGAACATGTGAGGCCCAAAGGTCCGGAATGGAATCTACATGGCAATGGATGAAGTGGAAGCCCAAAATACACAGCGTCCAAGCCAGCAAGAAGAATTGAAAACAAGTGGGTCTACGTGCGAAGAGGCCAACGATATACACGGTAGACAACGACTGTGGAAGTAGACAGTGATGGGGGAGGTTTTCTCCTCCACAAGACAGGAAGAGGACAGACAGGGATTAGGCAGAGGAGCTTTCGGTGGTCGTTTTTCTCAAGAAAGCTCACCCCCCCCCCACCTCCGAAGAAAAGGACGAGGAAAAGGAAAACAAAACCAGATGAGCAACGAAAACCCAGTCAAAGACGGAAAAGAGTCAAAGACTACAGCGTGTCTGCAATGTCCTTCTATAACCACGGGGAAGGCCCCTGACGATTGAAAAGCCAGCAGGAAGTCTGTAGCACAGCCTCAACCCTCATGTGCACCGTCCGACACCAGAACCACGGAACAATTTATACGGATGGGCAGATTGAATGCTCCAGATGCCAGGCAACCGATTCCAGTTCCATTTTCTGTAGGTCTACAAATGTAAGGAGACAGAAATTCTACCCACGAGCCCCAAGGTTAAGATCTCCACGGCAGGGCAATAACAGTGGAAGGAGATTTTTATTAGTCGCTATCTTGTTGCTTTAGGCCTTGGACTTCAGGCTGAATACGGATCGTCAGAAAGGTTTTTGTGTGCAGCAACCGACAGCAGATGACCAGCTGTCTGTTGCTTTACAGCACACGGCAGCAAACATATCGACATGTAAACTACCTCCTTGCACTGCTGGCTTTCTGTGATCTTTGAGTTCAAACTGCGTTTTATGTTTGGAACAATCAAATGTGAGTTCACGTTTTCACACACACACACACGCACGCACAGAGGAAAGAGAGTTAAGAAAAGAGAATGACGGAGAGATAGCGGAGAAATTAAAGTCATAAATCACTTAAAACGGGGCTTACTGGTACGCTTTCTGTGCCTTTCAATTTTCTCACTTCTTAACCACGATTGGCCCATGGCATCTCCCATGCTACACAGGGGCTTTCACGTCAAGCAAAGTTTCTTAAAAACGCATTCAGGGGGTTTCTCTGGTAAATTTTGCGTTAATTTGCCGTTGCAGCTACGCAGAATGCCGTCTTTAAAGATCTTGCATGCATTCGTTTGCTGTTAAGAATGGAGCCGAATTGTTAATACCCCAGACAAATTAAATTTAAATTTCTTATTAAGCATTTCTATATTTCTTTTTTTTTACTCTAACAAGCTTTGTCAAAGAAAGTAATAAAGAATGCAATTTTTAACACACAACCGACGCTTACAAATCAATACTGTTTTCAAGACACATTTTTAAAGCCCCATTTTTTAAATATTTATTTCTCATCCCAACCTGGCCCTTGAGTATTGCTTTCTGTCAGAAGTGTTCTTACTTTCGGGTCTGGAGAGCGTACAGTGGCTGTCGAGGTGGAGATCAGTTGATGTTTTTGTGGTCAGGATCTACGAGTTGAAACAAAAAGACCTGCCCAACCAGCCAATCGTCTCTTTCGTTGTAATACGCATGCGCATGAATAAAAAAAATATAGGGCCTAGCAATCCACGCAGAAAAACGCTTGTCTGCTCTTTCGTGTAATGAGTCGATGGCCGGAAGATTGTCGGGAAATAGCGTTGGTGAAGTGCAGAGTGCTAGAAATACGTTGGACTTTAGAAGAGGACAGAAGGACCCCTCCAGTTAGATGCGTTCGGATAAAAGAATTTGTTTTCCTGATTGGTTTGCTTCCCATTTTCTGGATTTTCTTGTGGCAGTAGCAATGTGAAAGTTTTAAATTCCCTTTTTTGCGATTTAATTACTCCTCTAGCAGATAAAAGACGGCAGTTATTTTCCGTTTTATGAAATCGTTCAACAATTTTATTCCACAATGCTTTTCATACATATATGTGTGCATATAGAAGTATAATATATGATTGTTTCGTTAGAAAAATGTATATATTATATATTTGTTTCTAAATTAGGTAGACTTTTCCCATTATCCTTCCTGTAGTGGTATCAAAGCAAAGTCTCCTCCTTAGGCATTCATTGTCTGTAAAAGCTAAGCCTCTTTATTGCAGTTAATAGAATTTTCGGAAGAATGAAAGCAAATGAACTGACAGCCTGCTACCAAAGTAGATTAAGAACTCTGTCGGTTTTAATCATCGATTGAAACAAAGCTTGTAGCTGCAAGACAATATAGTTATCCTATCGAAAAGAAATCGTGTTTTCCCTGGCGTTCAGAGACCTATATACTAAAAGGAAAGGAAATACGTTACTGCCGCTTGGAGTAAAATGTAGAGTGACATCAAGGGAACATAAAGCTAAAATTAGCAAATCATGAACGTTTGAGGGCATTACCCCTTCACCAGGACAACACAAACAGTTGTTACCTGTTTGCGTTGTCCTGATTACGGGATAATGCCCTGAGCGTTGACCCTGTCTTTGTTAATCTGAGCTTAATTAAGGTCCTTTGTTGTCACCTGATGTGCGTACTGGCAGCGGACTATTTTTCTCTGTGTGACCAGAAGTCCGTGTAAGGGACGTTTGTCAGTACTGTTGATTCGCTCGTTGGTGGACGTGTAACGTCTATAACTCCATGTCCGCTTACCTCTGAACTTCTGTTTTGATTTACAATCTGTAAACATATCGGAAAACAGATGTTTCTACAAGCACAGTCGATCCTTAGTGAAAGAAATTTTAGAGTTCTTTCGCTAAATCTATTTATCCTAAGCCTAACATCTTCAAGTAATCTCCATAAGTCGTTAGTATTTAGTTTGACGGTAGAAAAGTTAGGAAATCGTCCTGTTTCTTTGGCTTTTGTCGTCTTCCTAAACGTCACCTTATGACAGCAATTTGAAATAGAAAACAACTCTAAGCGAATATTTCCAGAAAATGGTTGTGACCCAGATATTTTAGAGATATATTGGGGACAGCACCACACGCAACGGATTTTCATGCGACCTCCAGACAGTTGCAGCTAGTAAATGCCACCTCCTCATCGTGTATCGTCTTGCGGTGGTCGTAGCTGTAGCGCGGTAGCGGAGGTGGGGACTGTGGTGGCTGGAGTTCTGTCTCTTTCACTAAACGTGAGCACGGTCGTCCTCGCTAGAGAGTGCGTGGAAGAACGCGCGCGCACGCGCCATAGCTCCCCGGAGGTCGGAGCAGGGAGGGGTGATGGAAACAGGAGGTCGGAGGCGGGAACATGTCGTGAAGCGTGCGCCGTAGCTCGCGCGTTTGTGGCGCGGGTTGTTCGGGATGTTATCGACTGTCAACGGCAAGAAAGAGAAAACTTTCCATTACAAGTATGGAGACTTCCCAACCAGCAAGATGGAGTACCAAGGATTAAGTAAGTTCTCTTTGAATCATCTGTGCTTTTAGTCCCGTGCCTCGCCGTGTTTGATTGTCCCTAGCTACTTCTAGCTTAGTGTTATGTTCCACTTAGTGATGTTGGATTTCGCAGGACTGAAAGTTCACGCTGTTCTCGTTTCCGGTCGATATGCGTGAACTTAGATTTATCAGTGTTCTTTATTATTATCATTATTACTTATTGTGTCACTTATCATCTACTCACTCTGCAGAAACTTAATTTTGACACAATGGTTTGTTTTTATATTTTATATTTTATCGCTAAATGGAAATGGACTTCTTATTAAAATCACTTTATTTATCAAAGTGGCTGGTTAGATTAACGCTTGTGTTTGTCATGAACAAGATAACTTTTTAAAAATGGTGGCCTAACACCTTTCCTAGCATGTTGTGGCAAATTTAAAATGTACGAGAAAAGTCAGCCTTGTGCATATAAAAATACTTAAATACTTGTACATGTTCACTGACTTGGGTTCCTGGCTCTCAAAAAACCGTTTCTCTCCTGTGCCAAGAAAGCCATCATTTAGATATACAACAAGGCTTGTCCTTACAACAAGGTCTATATGCTTAGAGCTCTCACTAAAGTCGTTCATCTGTGTTTGTAAGCCAATCGCTCTGTCAGAAAAGGGAGCGACATCATCGGCTAATATTAGCATTATTAGCATGAATATGCTGATGACTTATGGGATGTGTTGGATACCATGTTTCCCTTCTTTACCAATGTCTGTGGTTCATTAATTAGTTAAAACGGGGAAGCAGAATCATGATAGCAGACATCGCCCTGTTTTAATTAATCCACAAGGGCCCCAAAATTCTTCAGTCAAATCTACGCCAGATTTAAGAACGCCGCACGTTTTGTATAGGGCTTTGACAATTTCGGCATTCAACTTCTAGTCAGATTTGCACAACACTTTCCAGTGTTTCTCGTTGCAGATAGAATTACATGCCTTAGGAAAATCAATAAAAGCAACTTAAAGCTTTCTGTGTCAAGCTGCTTCAATGAAAAAGTAAAAAGTAAATATGGGATCAAGCGGTGTAATAGTTCCTTTTGAACCCTGCCTGGTCTTTGCCCACAATATAGTTGTCTTGAATCCAGTCAGATTTGAATTTAGTCAAGAAATAACTATATTATTGTTTCTTCCGTCAGGCAGTTATGTCCTCTGGAGGTATCTGAAGTGGATATGTCGTCTCCTTTATTGTGCAGTTGGTCAAACATAGAGGTAGTTCGTGTGTCTAAGGTGTGGAGGTGGGGGAGAAGAGAAAGAACGTGTGAAAATAGTGTGTGTATATGACCAGTCATCCACCATCTGACCAGATGGTTTTTGGTCACTGACATGAAGAGCATTGTATAAGCACATCTTCCATTAAAAAGTATGCCACGGGACCTAGTTTTGAGGCAAATACGGTGTTAATTTTCCCCTCAGGATAACGCATTCCCATCATAAAACTCCATTGCCTCCAGCACGGTGCAGTGTTAATGGAAGGATAAAAAGACCTCTAATATCCCTTAACATTTCTGGCCGTTTATTAAAGGTCGTTAAAGCAACTTCCGGTTCACTCATCAGCCCATCTTGTCTCGGGCTTAATTACGTCCCCTTTTTCTGTCCCTTCCGTTCAGTGTCCTTAAGGTGTCTCAGCTGGGTAACGTCTGTTTCTCCGCGTGCTAGGGAACCCTGGAAATGTAGCCAAGGTGAATGGATGAAAGGCGGAAAGGGGAGTTAATATCATTTTCTAGCAAATTCTCCATGTAATACTTCCACAGACTAGAGTGGCATTTCTTTATCATATTAGAATGCTGGCGTAGACTTCCATGAGGATGTGGTTGAACCTTGTTTACAAGCACGGCTGCCCGCTCGCATGCTCAGCCTCTTGACCTAATTAACCTATTGGCGAAAAGCGTGAATTAGGATGACCATATGTCCTAATATTTGGGCTATTTTTAGAGTGAAGACCAAGAGATGATGATGATGCCAAGGAAGTTTATTGCGTTGTGCTCTAAGGACGTTTAGAATGAAAAGAGAAAAAGCATCACCAGTACTATACCCCCTCTTTTGACTTCAGCTCCTCTGATCCACTGAATGTTCCCTACCTGTATATCTACCTGGCTGCCTGTTGGCCTCACTATCTGGCTGCATTTCCTTTTTTGCGCTTGCTGACTCGCTGTTTATCACTCAGTCTGCGTCTTTATCTGCTGTCTAGCCTGTATGATCGCATCTGTCATTCTGAATCCATTGTTAGTTTCTAGGGACGACGACCTACAATTTGTACACTGAGAAGGGACGACGACCTACAATTGGTACACTGGGAAGGGACGACGACCTACAATTGGTACACTGGGAAGGGACGACGACCTACAATTGGTACACTGGGAAGGGACGATGACCTACAATTAGTACACTGGGAGGGGGCGACGACCTACAATTGGTACACTGGGAAGGGACGACGACCTACAATTGGTACACTGGAAGGGACGATGACCTACAGTTGGTACACTGGGAAGGGACGACGACCTACAATTGGTACACTGGAAGGGACGACGACCTACAATTGGTACACTGGGAAGGGACGACGACCTACAATTGGTACACTGGGAAGGGGTGGAGAGGAGAATACAAATGAATTGAGCCTGCGAGGGTCTGCCTCTGTCCATCTTCGACTCATGACTGACCATCCGCCCAGAGCGCACTTTTGTCTTAGTCATGAGATCTATGCTGCCATGATTGATGAATGCGAATCTTGGCCAAGGCCAGCTGTCTATTCAGCTGGTTCTGCAGGCAGACTTTGGAGCCTGGCGCTACTGCTTCATTTTCCCAGCGTTTTACTCGAGTTCACCAAAAGGGAATTGCACACTTGTGCACCAGCGTGTGTTCCGTGCATGCATTGTCGGTGTGTGTACGTGTGTGCGTACGTCTACATGTTTTTGCTTGTGTCCCAATGCGTGTAACTGTCTGTTTTTAAATTATTCCTTTTAAAAAAGTATTTATTCTTATTTCGTGATTAATGTCGGCTTTATCGTCATCGTCGTCGTCGGTTTCCTATTCCTTTTCCTACTTTCTGCCTCGTTATCATCAACAGCAGTATCGTCAACTTCACCATTCTGCTCTCTCCTGCCACCTCTAACCGTAACTCTCTGACCCAGTACAGAAAGAAAGAAGATGTAATTGAGAGCGTCTGAATCTGTGTCAAACCATCTCTCGCCTCCGCTTGCCTGTACAGCTACCATGGAGCTTTTTTTATCAAAGTCTCTAGCGTTGATGACACATTGTGGTTGCATATGTCTGTGCGCCTTTCTAGATCCCTCGCTTTGTTGTCACCCGATAAAGACACGTTTGACGACCTTGACGACGGGGCGACGGGGAGTCAACACTGACTCATTCCCGTCACACAGAACTGGCATCATGGAACTAGTTTCTGGCCGTGTAACAAGAAGTCGTGCCACGTACGAAGTTTGTGCTGAAGACTCCCCGACCTTCTGACCCCGAGACGGTGACCTAGAGTTGGAAGCCATGAGCTCTGCCATCCCCCAGCGGCGCGATGTCCACGGGATGTGTGCCGCCATCACCGGGAGACCTTGTACTGATTAACGTGAACTGGGGGAAGCCGGCAGACCGTCTTGTCAAAACCGACAGGGGATTACGTCTATGGGAGTGAGAGGACTTCGGGGGGCACTTGAACTGATTCCTCATAGAAAACAGAAGCCGGTGGTGTTAGTCAACAACACCCCACCCTCTCCTCCTCTCTCCCATGTCTGAGCTATGTCTAAGAGTTCGCAAACACGCCGATAATGTATATATATATATATGCGCAGATAAATATTTTTGAGCATGCTTGTGCACACGCTGTAGAGCACTTTGACAGGCAGATAGTCAGCCAGACAGTCAGAGAAACAGATTGTGAAGACAGACTTTGTTTTATGGGTATGACACAGGAAGAGTTTATAGCAAACCAGGGTAAGAAAAGGGGATAACGGAGAAGTGGAGGTACAATGCGGTGTCCCCTGTTCGGTCCGTCAGTCCGTCCGTCTGTCCATCCGCCTGCTTTGCACTTGCCCTCTTATCTGTGGCCCTTGACAGCTTTCCTTCCATCTGAAATACTCCCAGTAGATTCTCAGGACAGGACAATATCCTTCCGGCCAGATAGTGCGCAGCGCATGAAACTAGCGCTCACCAGGCCGTCATTTCGCCGATCCCAGAGATCTTTTTTCCTTGACTGCCCGTCACCTGAAGTGGGCACGTCCAGACTCGATCCGGAATGACAAGCCCCATTCGTCAAGAAAATTTGAGTCGTTTATCCGGTCTCCAGTGCTCTATCTATTGCCTTCTCCCTGCAGATGTGATCTCCACTCTCGGCTCTCCAGACTGAAGCCTGAAACGTTAAATCCAGGATAATGTAGTTGTGCGACAAAGATGTACAGCTCTGAATAAGATATGATATATATATATATGTTCCAGAAATGTATTGCTTTTTCTGTAAGTACGTGGGCACTAGAAACACACAGTTGTGAATCTTGAATGATGTAGATAAGTTACACCAATGTAGGACGTGAGCATAGAAGTGGGTCAGAAATCCCGCATAATCTCGATCATTTTGAGGAGAAAACGTAAGGTGCTCAGACTTGTCTTGCCCCATCTAGTATCTAGAACGGAGAAATTTATGAAATACCTAGGGGGTGGGGGCGTGTCTGCAAGGCTAGAAGTACCTCTGTTACTCATAGATTTATGTTTAAAAAGCTATCAAAAAGAAAGAAAACCTGCAAGGGTTTTTAAGGTGGAGGGGGCGATTTTTGCGAGTGGTTACTAGTTATCGTCTTTCAACGGGCTGCTTAGGCCAGAAACTGTCCTTGAAGGACACTAAGAGAAAACGATACTTTATAGTCATTAGGCTTTCCGAGGGAATCTAAAAATGCTTTTTTCTCTGCGCATAACAACCAATTACGCACATGAACAAAAACCTGAATGGAAACGATCCATCACCGAGACAAGTCTTCGAACACGTGCATACAGTTTTGATAGATATATTGTTGCAGGCACGCGTGGGCTGAACGAATCGCTCTCTTTTCGTGTGATTTAAGCGACAGATGGCGCTGGTTCATTTCCTTTGTCTGTGATTCTTACTTCTCCCACGCTACAGCCCCCCCCCTCCTCTTCTCCTCCCACACTCCTTTCGCTTGTTCGGCATCTCGTTTACGTCTACATTCTCATCGAAATCCTGACAACTTTTTGTGCTGAGGCTCGTATTCGAATCGTCCGTCCCTCAATTTCGTTTTAAAATGGCGACATTAATCATGAACCTTCGGCTGTGGTGTAGCGAGTGAAAGTAGAATGGTTTGATCATGAAGGAAGGCCTAAGGCAAGAGACTTCTGCTCACAGTTCTTCGAGCCCCGAGGCTCTGTACTCATTATACGAAAAATAAAATTGTCTTCTGGGAGCTACAAGACATGTCTATTTTGGGATAGTACTACTAAATGTGGGATTATCAGCAAAGACATGGCTTCGAATTCCTAGCTATGCATGTGGTTGCGTGCATGCGTGAGTGGGCTCAAATTTGTGTGCGTGTTTGATGTGCTTGCTTGTGTATTTTAAACTATATCAGAAAAAAAAGGATTTTAATCTTACTGTTTATTTTGTCGCAAAAGTTCAGAAGATGTGTTCATTAGAGAGATGTACAGCTAGAATATTAGTGGGTATTAGCTGTGATGATGTGTTCGCGTATGTGGTGATAGTAGTATGGGTAACAAGATTCGTGATGACTATAACGATAAGGACGACTGTGATGACAATCCTACGCAGACATTGGTGTTTCAGTTTCAGAGATCATTTGAGATCACGAGAAATGCACTTAAAAAACGAAATCATTATATTGTCAAAATACGGCACGTATTGAGAATTTAAGAAGCTTAATTATGTCTTCTCTGATTGCAGTAATAAGTCTGTCAATTGTAGGAAAAAAATAAAGGTAAATTGCAAGGCAATCAAATATAGAATCTAAACTTTCTTCCCTATATTTGTTACCCAGAGCCTATTTAAAATCTTTACGAAGTGCCTAAACACTTGTTTAATTAAGCCTTTTGATTTAAGCGGATAATTTAACGTGTGTCTTGCTTGATTATTACACATCGTCGTGAAGGGACCCTGAGAGGATTTTTGATTCATCATCGTTATGCGAAGAAAAACCTTCTTTAATCACAACTTCTTACTCTTCGAAACGTAATCTTGAATTATTCTCTTAAAATAGTAATCATGAGATTTTTTAAATGTCTTTTCAGAAATTTGTTTTCTTTTCTTCGGGTTGAAAGGGGGCAGAAGTCTTCCGTGACGCTTTGTAAAAATAAGCTTTGAGGGCAGTTTCGGTGGCTTCGTTTATGAGAATGAGAGGCTGAACATGGCCTGGAGGGATGGGCGGCTGTAAAGTTTCAAGTATTGCAAAACTTTCATAGAGAATATCAAGTTCACCAGTGTCTGATCCTGTTAAAGAAATGCAGGCGCATGTTGAAATTGGAGGAACTTGTCTGACTGACCAGCTTGCCAGACTGTGTTGCGACCTTTGTCATCTCAGGCGCAAGCCTACTTGAGATGAACTTTCACAGCATCCAATCGAAATGAACTTTCACAGCATTCAGTCGCAACGCCTGCCTGCAAAGGTTAGTGTGAGACTTTTGCGGAAAGGGAGAGGGAATACTTGGAGAAGGGCGGGCTCGCATGTCGCACCCCCCAGCGGTCAATTTCAAGAGCTGCACATGCAGCTGACATGACACCAAATTGAAGAGCGTATTAATGACTGATCAGAAGGTATTGATTCCTGTCTTTTGCTGCTGTCTGCGGTGTATGTGGGGGAAGGGGCGTGCATGTTTTATATGTGTACTAGCAAAATTTAGCCAGAGTCGGAAAGAGGGAGATGGAGGGTAGAGTAGGATAATGACAGGAGGGAAGCAGACGAAGCTGGAAGAATAAAAAAATGAAGCAGAAGGTAAGGTTCCTTCATGCTCTGTCACCCTCCGAGTTTCTTCATCCCTCACCCCCTTTTTCCCTCTCTCTACTTTCATCTTGTATTGAACATCACGCTTTCCTTCTGCTGCCGAAAGCTTACCCTGAGACAGATAGGCATACAGACAGAAAGACAAAAGAGCGGATGTGACCGGAGACATAAACATTTATTTAGAGCTAGTGGTCCGTAGCAGACCGGCTTAGACGCTTAAAACCTTTCCCGCAATTTGTACTGCGTTGTTTGTGCTTCGCCACCCCATTCCCTTTTTATAATGATTATCAAAATAATAAACTTGTTTTTGTGAGAACTTACAAAGAAAGGTTAGAAATGGTGGGATTCCTGGCTATCCCCTAAAACAAGCCGATCAAACAAGCAGGGAACAAGGAACTCCGTCCAGAATTACTGTAGATCTGCCTATTTGGTGCTAGCTCTTCAGTCTTGGAAGATAAGCTAGACATTCAGAACAGGTCAGCTGAGTGCATGACAATATGCTCAAAGATACTCAGCTTATTCCAAGAAAAGACTAGAACGTCGCCATGAATGTTTATACAAATACGTCCTAGTTTATAAATGTAACATGCCAGCCATCTCGACAACAAAAACAGTGACCTTTCCGAACTGTGAAATAGCAGCTGCTTATGAACGCGTGAGCCCTGTCACTGACGCCGTCTCTAAATTTCATCCAACCCCTCCCCAACCCACGCCCCTTTTAGACATCACAGGAGAACCAGTTGGTACCGGATTGTCTCGCAAGCTCTGGAGAAGCTGCGTGCGTGTAAGTATACAGCCGGAGGGTTTGTGGAATTAGAATGGCGCATTGGAGTGTTGACAATTTCCAAACAGCGAGTGCAGAAAATTAAAATTCCCTTCACACAAAAGCTTACCCTACCTCCTATACCCAGTGGCAGCGTTTCATCTCTCTGTGTCTGCCGTCTTCGTCTTTATTACAGCACAGACGCTATTTGCTTACAGGCAGTATGGCTGCATACGATGATGAAAAATCTTTTTTTTTAATTTTCTATTTTTTCTGCTCCAAAGAGATGACGAAATATGTTTTCGTTTGTTTTAATGTATTTATTGTGTAAATAGAAGGAAGACTTAGTTTGTCCATGCTTCTCTTTAGCAGCAGCAGCAGCAGCAGCAACGACAACAAACAACTACTACTTGCAGCATTTTACTGCAGTTCCAAAGAGTGATAAACACGATCCTTTTCCGTTGCTTAATGTGGAGAAACTTAGCACTGGTTCGAAGGCATTGCCTTTGGCATGAATATTTTACTTGTTTGCAGGCAAGGAAAGCTTATAAACAAAGCTTACTGGACCATGTTCAAAACAACGGGAAAGGGACGTGTATCTAGGCTGCAAAGCATGTTGTGGTTTCAAGTGAACTCTTTTGATGAAGTCCTGTGTATACCCTTTCTAATGCCGCCACTACCAACAGGCTGCAATTTCACGAAAACTAAAGGCGGTCCGGTAACCACGGTTGGGAGGCGCCCCAAGAGCTGCCTTGCAAATGTGTTAGGCAGCTTTGTTTTCGACAGATCGCCTTGATGGTCTAGTGGTTAAGGCGTCCGCTTCCGAGGCGGGAGGTCGGTGGTTCGATTCGCATCCCTGCGAGTCATACCTAAGACTTAAAAATTGGCAATCTAGTAGCTGCCCTGCCAGACGCCTGGCACTAGGTGACAGTACTAGGACTAGAAATGTTTCGGCGACTGCAGACCATGTGACATTTGACAAGTTGACGTAGCCAGCGGAGTCCTGTTGGCGGGCGGTCAGAGTGATATTCAGACGGAATAACTCCACATGCCACCGGGAGACGCGTCCCTCTCAGCTCCACACCACTGTCCTCATTTACTTTTTTTTTTTGGGGGGGGGGTAGGAAGAGATGAGGCTTATTCGAGTCTGCTTCAGCTCAGTGCAGTGTCCACTTTGTATGAACATGCGTTAGCACTGCTGGTCTTGGAGAAAAGTAAAGAAGATACATGAATATTTTGGAGAAACTGCATCCGTGGTTTTCTGTAATAATTTTGTGTCTAGCGCCGTACTCGCTCATTGTTTGTCATGAGGACAAGAAGATTGTGGCAGACGTCAAGCCGCAGCTGGCGAGGAAACAAAACTGTGGCCTCTGTAGACGACGAATAATAGCGCTAGCGGAGGTTGTGCTGGAGGCGGTGGTGATGTGTGGTGGTGCTGGCGGCGGCGGTGGAGGAGACAAAAGTGCGATGGGTTGGAGGAGGGTAGCGTTAAAGCAGAAAGCTCCATTTGGTTGATGGCAACGTAAAATCGAATGAACGTGAGATCGTCAACAGCTGGTCATTCTCATCCAACCCCTCCCTCCACCTCCTCTCTTCCTTGTACTCTTCCTGTTCCCTCCCCACTATCTCCGCTCACTCCCCATCTCTCTTACCTCCTCGTCCCCTTATGCCGCTCTCCTTTCTTCCCATTCTCCCCGTCTCGTTCTCGTAAATACAAATACATACACATCAACACTGGCTTTGCACTCGTTAGGGTTATCTAGAGCGGGGGGGGG
>SMGT01003384.1:0-28544 GCA_004794575.1 Lanistes nyassanus | reverse complement strand
GTGTATGTGTGTGTGTGTGTGGGGGGGGGTAGAATATAGCACATTCAGGTGTGTTTTCTGGTCACATGACGCTAGCAAAGCACAAATGGCTTGTGTAAGGTATTGACAGCGGCGCTGTAGGACATCTGCACACAAATGCTCGAAAACGTGACAGAGCCATCACATCGTACATTGGCCATCGACTAAAAATTATAGTTTCCAAGTTTCTCTTTGTTTTAAAATCACATTACTAGTCGAAATTGCTGTTCGAGATTTTGGAATAATGCTCTTGTAATGCACTTCTGAAACCCTTTCTGAAGACAAGCACGAGAAGGACGTGTGCTTGTTCCAACATCGTGCGTAGATGAAGAGAACAGATAAAACTCAACAACGAAGATAAAAATGCACTGTTGAAAGGTCGTTTCAAAAGTTTGCTTTGAACTGGTTTTAAAAACTTCAAAGGAACAGCTGGAGAAGAATGTCAACCGATGTAGAAGACGTATACTTGTACAGCACACAAAGAATGGCCTCAGTTCCGTGTGTCACGTGTTAGTTTTCGGAGCTTTGTTTTCCTAGTCTATTTATTGATAAACCTTCTCTTCTTCTGATTTACAAAAAGGCTCTCGTGGTGTTTAAAAACTGTGAAACGCGATTTCTGATTTCGTCTGCCGTCTCAGCCAAATTTATTCTGTGTATCCGAAAACGATACCGAGATATATTTACGGCTGACGTTCTCTTTGTATATTTCTGTCCTGTAACGCAGCAGTCGCTACATCAGAGATCGCGGGAAATGTCTGGAGTCGGCAATTTAAGAAGCACTTTGTGTTTCCTCCATTCTAACTCTAATATTTGGACTCTGCCATTTTGAAGAAAACGACAATGGAGGTGAAGCATTTCTACGACAACACAGACAGTATCGCCAGTTTACGAGTAGGCAATAGTAACTTATCCACCCTAATACCCGCTGTTAATTAGACTACCCAGATTACTGTCCATCCACAACTTATGCACACATTCAGCCATCGAGCAACCCACTAACCCATTCAACCTGACAATCAAACCAAAGAAAAATTATTAATTACATGTAATTTTGCAGTCACAATACTCAGCCGGAAAGATAAATACTTTTTTGCAGAGGAAACCAAACGATCACTCGACACCAAGAGTACGGCCTAGTCACTGTCTTTCAGGTGCCTTTAATACAGTCTGCAGCTGCCACCAGGCATTTGGCGGTCTTTATAGAAACAAGTTTTGGAAACGGCTTCATGCAAAGCGTTCTGACAGTCATATAACTTAAAAAAAAGATTTACGTGATGCCAGGAGCCCTAATGGATTTCACATGACAACACGAAATTGTTGCTCTGGCTGCCCGCCTGCCTGCTTTGTTCTCATCTTATTATCTTATTAACAACCGTTTGACCAATATAATAGAATGATATTTTAAACGTACAGACGCAAAAAGAATCTTAAAAATGACTAGACTGAAATACTGGGAAACAGATTAATCACGATCTTCGGGGAGTTCTTTCTAATGACCGAAATGTACGCTGCGTCTAAAGGCCAGCCTCCCTTGTACAGCTGGCTTCCGCTTATACTCACAGACCGCGCGCCTCTCTAGACGACACACTATTAAGCCAGTGACCCACATCACCGGAGCAGACAGCACGAACACACGATCAATTATTCAATTTTTTTAAAGCAAACGTTCTTCGTGCAGTGTCTAGAGACCAAAAAAATCCTTGTATACCCTGGCCGGGAACTAGACACGCACGTCTACATGTCTACGGCAAGTAAACAAGGAAAGACACGCAAGCAGACGCAAGTGCTTGTATCAGCAGCAGACTGGGTCCCGGAGCTTTATAACTTTTCATGCCAAGGCGTCGCATCACGACTCAAGCTAACACCCCTCTTGGTCATCGTGGGACGCAAAGTGTTTCAGATTCACCGGCCGCAGGAATGTTAAAAATTTATAACATCATGCAGCGCGTCAGCTCAATAAATGTTTCATTAAGATGGGGGAAAGTTAATGTGAGCTATGAATCCGGAATATGACAATTGCTGTGTTGATTTTAAAACACCTGATCGAGTAAAGTTTTCAGTTTTAGAAACAGTTTTAAACCCTCGACGCAAGCGTTTTCCAGAGGCCCTGTGTTCCCTGTGCGGTGGTTAAACAATAATAAGCTGATGGGGTAAGGACAAGCGAATTTCCCATACCAGCCACTGCAGTCCAGGGCTGGCTTGCATGAGCGTTATCTCCTATACATACCTAAAGGTGGACGTAAAATACGCAAGGTGAATGGGTCTTACGACCGCTCTTATGACCGGAAGATCAGCTCATGCAAGCCATTCCAGGTTGTGGTTCCTGGGTAAAGCTGTCTTGCTGTGGAAGTTTACCCATAGCGTTATAGGTTTTCAATAAGATCGACATTCACTGCCCAGAACGAGATGTTGCTGCGCCATGATAAAATCATGTGCTTACATCCGTCGATATACGTAACACTGGTTAAAAAGATTTAAAACAAAATATTATACATGTTCTTAAGTTATAAGTCACTTAAAAGGGTTCGTGATTGTCCGAAAAGGGTATGTAAACAAGTGTTTAATGGCCAGCGTGTGCTCTCAATTTTGAACTATTTTTAGCGCAACTGAAGGTGTTTGTGGAGCAGTATTTTGTGGATGCTTATTGTAATTACGGCGCCCGTGAGCATAGGCATGACTTTACCCTCTGCGTGAGCATCGCAAAGCTTTGGTCGAAGCAATATTTCAACTAATTTCTTTACCAGCATGACTTCGAGAGAAGTAATTGCATAATTTCTCCAAATGTTCAATACCAGTACTTTTGGCACTTGTCAGCTCTCAGCCCACTGCAGTGTTTTTAAATAGGACAGAAATAAATTCATTATTTACTAGCCTGACTAGCCTGCCTGTTTTGATCTTGCATCGAAAAGAAAGAGGTCCTGCAGGGGTACATTCTCAAGGTAGGAGTTACATACAATGAAGTGTATGTAGTCGCACAAAGGATTTCCAAAGACTTGCTCCTACATACCGCTTCCAGAAACCCTAGAGTTCTAAGGAGGCAGGAGTCTAGGCAGCTTCAGACGCGATGTGAATGGAGAACAAAGAGGTGTTGAAAGATCAATGAAAACATTGGCCCCCCACTACGCCTCTCGGGCAATTTTACCACGGCAAAACAATCCCTCTACATCGAACATTGTCCTCATCTTCAAGGCCTTTGTCAGCTAAGTAGAGTACTGGTGTTCTGAGGAAGAACCCAATTTTCACCACATTTTTTTCGATCACTTTCATCTGCTGCATCGCGTCTCCCCTCGTACCACGGAGATGTTAGGATATTTCTCGATCGAAACCCATGGGAGTGCGCTAAGCCTCCATGTTGACGACGATGTTTATTTCCAAGGATCTGTAAACTCCCTTCGCAAAAAAGCTTGCGGTTCTTCGATAGATGTCATCACAGTACTCATCATTGTCCTCTTCAGATCGATGTTTGAGATGTGATATTGTGTATGCAAAACACTTCACGCGAAACAAAGTGGTCAGGGTGTAAAAAAAATCCCGATCTGGATCTCACCATGTCGACATTAAAAGTTGTGACAAATGAAGTTAGTTAAAAGTTGGGTGGCTGGTTGGTTGTTTATTGTTTAACGTCCTATCAGTACTGAAAGATGTCTCATGACTGGGATTAAAACCTAGAGAAGCAGTTTTAGCTAAAATATACATAGAAACCCAGTCTGGGGCTTAACAGTTCAAACTCTGCTGAAATAAGGCGTCCTTTTAAGAAAGCCCGCTTCCCCAAGTGCTGAGATCGCGCAGAATTCCCAGTTTAGTAAATCGATGTCGTGCATTGTCCTCTTAAAGGCGAATTGTTGTTGTCACATGTTGGTGCTTAGGAATAATGACTTCACTATCACAAGTCTGGGGAGAAGTTCAAACAAGCCTTAGTGTCTGTTCCGTAATATTAAGCCACTCGCGAGTGCAGACGAAGCAAACAAGTGCTTGGTTTTTTCTGCACTACTTCCGAAGTATACTGCTTAGCGAAAAGCTTCATCATGCGTATCTTGAACGTGTTGCTGGTTGAAAGATGTTTGCTCCATAAGCTGAAAAGAAAGTTTAGTAAAGAACAGTTCAGAGCAGAGTTGCATGAGTGCACCAGTGGAGCACATTATTTCCGCACATAAACCTGCACGTAGAGTGTACAGGGTGAATTTGTCTTTTACGGCTGAAAAATGCACGAAACAAAGGTCACCAGAGATTGCAGGAACTGGAACCCAACCGTTGAGGCCAAATGCTCCAACAGGAGGAAATAGGACTGAACTAAATTATTTAAAAAATGGACTAAAATCAAATACAAATGCTTATATAATCAACTCCTAAAATTTACTATTTACGAAAACATTAAGCAGCAGACATTAAGCAGTAAACAAATAAAGCGATTGCGTGGACCGTCAGTAATATGTGTCCTACTTTGCTGACTTTAAGTTCACACACACACACAAAAAAATAACCCCAAGTGAACGTGCGGTTTCAGGCAGACGAACAAACAAGCAGAAACCGTGCTGTGGAGGGAAGTTAACTATGTACTCCGTATATGAGCCTCATGTTTTCTGTTGGCGTAGTGTCTTTCCATATGTCTTTCTCATCGTGTTACTTGATCTTTTTGTCTGCTTGGCGGTATTTACATATCGTACGTCCGTCCGTCCGTCCGTCCGTCCGTCCGTCCGTCTGTCTGTCTGTGTTAATGTAATCTTGACGTCTGACCGGGTTTACATGAACCTTTCGTCTGCATGGCTGTTTTACGTAACACCTTCTGTCTGTCTGTCTGTCTGTCTGTCTGTCTGTCTGTCTGTCTGTCTGTCTGTCTGTCTGTCTGTCTGTCTGTCTGTCTGTCTGTATAATGTATTTTAAGTGACTCAGGGACCCAGAGTATCAGCGTCCGTACCTTAGCTAGTAAACAAACTTACCGACAAAGCTGGTTTTCTTTCTATGATATAGGCACGGCGTGTTTGTTTAGCTACTCAAATCTGCTTAGACATCTCTCCAGCCATCCATCTGATCACGTCTCAAGGGACAACCATTGCTCTAATTTGCAATTTCTCATGATTAAGTAGACAAGGACAATAAGCTACACAATGCACGAATTCGAGAGTCTTTGTAAAAGCGGGTCTAGGGAAACAAAAAAGAGAGATAAGCGTTGAAACCCTACATGTATAGACATACCGAACCCAATCCTGCTTGCCTTTTTCATCTTTAACATGAGGGCGTTAATCAAAAGACTTTCTGAAGTGTACTGGATTCAGTGTTCTTAAACTTGTATGTAATTTTCTGTATGGTTTCACTTTAGGCAACCATAGTACTAGGAACTTGACAAACATGGCATTGCCCACTGGAAGGAGAGATGGTTTGACCAGAAAGAGCAGCAGCTGCAAAAGTGCCTCTCTTCTCCTGATCTCGGTGAAGTATCGTGAAATCTTGCGAACTTTAATAGCAAGGATTCCGACAGACTCGATCGAACTCTGTAATAGAAAGGATTTCTACGGACTCTTAATGAAAGTGTCTATTAAGCTTCGCGTGCATTCTCAAGTCTCGTTCTTAATTCGTTGCCGGGGCCTTTGGCGAAATGATTTTTCACAATGCCTGCAGCCGTTTTAAGGATAGCATTTGAAGCAATGTTTAGCGGTCATTGGTATAGCATATCAAGCACAGTTCTGGGCCTCGTTCATAGAATTCTCGATTTCTTTTCGATTTTCGATGCATAAAATAGCCTGTCGTTGTCACAGAATGATCAGCCACTATGGGCGGTTTTATGTACAGTATGCGAGAAAGGAATGATCACGCATCACAGACCGAACATCAGGAATACCTGAGGTCTCGCTGGCATTAAGGATGAGATACTGTTGTAGCTCCTGTCCGCGCCGCGATATCCCGTCCTCTGCAACTCTCAGACCTGGATGTCAATTTCGCATCATTCCAGTGGTAGTAATGGTTTCGACATTACATCTTCATTATTCTTTCATCAGCTATGATGCTAGCAAAGGAATATTTTAAATTCTCTACTAGATCCATCTCCTAAGTTCATCGTCTTATACTTCCATGCATGTAAAATAATATTCACGAACGACTTTTTCAAGCCTACAGGTTTATGAAACATAAAACAAGCTTTTGTTGTTGCTGTTATTGTTATCAACAATGAGTTCAAGTCAAAGTAATTATAAGTAAGAAAAGAGGTTTGAAATCTATCTGTTCAGGCAAACAGACAATGTGTTAAGCAAAGCGGATCCTCCTAGGAAGTACATTAGACAAAGAAGCTTGAAAGTTCAAGGCAGAGGTAACACCATACGTTAAGTAAAATTTAGCGACACCGAGATAAACATTTTAGAAAGGGATAGAGTTTTACATCTTTCTTTTTTCTGGTCACTGCTACAGTTAGGCCTTATTGTCCTTCTTTGGTGTCAGCTGCGCACAGTTGTTCATCATCCTGTCAACTGAAACGTTGTGAATGTACAATCGGCTGCCCAAACACAAGGAAAAATCGCAGGTATATGTAATGAAGACCTATACTGTGTCACATGTCACCCCTAGCCTATTACCTGTCACTCTTAGCTTAGCCTTTTAGCTCCTCCCTTTCGTCAGCTAGTAGCGTAGAGATACGTCATCACCAGGTTAATCGCTCCGCCCTTTCTGAACACTTAGGTAGTGGTAATGCTACGCCATTGGTCATGGAAGTCGCCCTGCTCTCCCTAGTCTGGCTAGAACCGGTTTACTTGAGGGTAGTGCGTCAGAACGCTTACTACATAAGGAGGTAAAAACGATACACAGAGAGAGGGTCACACTCAGAGAAGGGGGGGCCAAGAGTACCGACACAGAATACAGAGAGGGACGTGCACCTAGGAAGAGACCCAGTGAAGCGACCACGTGCTAGCCTACGGACCTCAGTCGCCATCCTGCCAAAAGGAAGACTCCAGCTCTCTTGCAGTTACGAGTGTAATTTGCCAACCGCCTCGACGGACTGAGACGGAAAGAGACCACTGGACGTGCCTTATAAGTAAGGTCTGCTCTTACCTTAAACTTATCTTAGAGTCGGGGACTCGCGTTGATGTAAGATAAGTGTTTTTATCCTGCCGGAGACAGGAGATGTCATAGCTACTGATTGGGCAAGTGTGCCAGTAGACGGGACTGAGTTTAGCGTGGCTGAAGCAGTGGCGTAGCTTATTTTGTGGGTCGCTGAATAGCTTTAGTGTCGGTAGCGACAAGATTTGGTGCTCGGTCATCAGTCACGTGTCGCATTGGTGTGTTGCAGTAAAGCTGTTGGTACGGTAGTGACCAGAGTTGGTGCTCTGTAACGGTCGCTTCTCGTATCTGTGTACTGCTGTAAAATAGTGACCAGAGTTGGTGCTCTGTTGTCAGTCACGTGTCGCATTGGTGTACTGCAGTAAAGCTGTAGGTCAGTAGTGACCAGAGTTGGTGCTCTGTAACGGTGGCTTCTCGTATCTGTGTTCTGCGGAAAAGTAGTGTTTCAATAGTGACAAGAGTCGGTGCTCTTTGGTGGTCACTTATTGATTCGGTTTGATAGCTTTGTTATTGTGTATCGCAGAAGTTGTTGTTGCAGTGGTGACAAGAGTAGGAGCTCTATTGTCGGTCACTTATTGTACGTGTGTATTGAGCGGGATCATAGGCCGGTTTGGCAGTTTGGTTCCCCTCTTGCCTTGATTTGATTATTTCCTTTGTCTGTTGCACGTGGTATGACGTCATCAGGCAGCGTCTTACCCTAGACACGAGCACGGTGATTCTTTGTAAATACTTTGTAGATATTTCATGTTGTCGAGCCAGTTAGTGTTTTGAAATATATGCTGAATAACAGTTCGCTGCAGTTGAGTGTTTTACGAGGGTGGGGGCTCTTGAGCTAGTAGTGTTTTGCCTGTGAGAGACTGAGCGAGCGTGTCGAAGTATGAGAATCTTTTCCCTCGGAAGATTGCTCTAGTTGTTCACATTATTTCACAGCATCGTCACCCTTTGGTTTAGAAACCACTGACCTAAAGCAGTAAAGGTTTTGGTGACGATTGCTAAATTAAATCTACATTTTTACGAGATCACCATAAAAATTGACCAGTAATTCTGGAAAGTCGAAGTCCAATAAGATAAGGTACCGCCCGCACGTGACACACTGCTGGTAAGTAAGGGTGTCGAGTTTTTCGTATGCTTGAAAAAAGCTGAGAGTTCGTATATCGAGGACAACTTCCGCGCTCAAACACAGCTTCGCCAGCTAGCAGTCGAAGCAATGCCCGTTGTTAATGCGATTTCATGTGCGAGATACTTATTTGGTGTGACCGGTTGAGAAGGGGTGGGGGCAGAGAATGAAACATCCAGCTGAAGAGGGCGTGATTCTCGGACTAAGAACCAGACGGATCGGGAAGAGCGTCGTCTGCTTCCTGACAGCAAAGATCCCCTTTGCGCTTTGTTGCTCGTTAGGCTATGTAATTCTTACAAGGCTTTGATCTCTCAGTTCCTTGCTGGGGTGGACGACAGTGCCTGCCTTTGAACGGAATGCGTCTGGCGAAGAACTGTCATAACTTAATAACGTTCAGCCATACCGTGAAACTAGCCGCCTGTTTTGTATTAATATTGAGTAATGCAAACTGGAATACGATTCTTTCCGTTATTAAATGTTTTCACCTTCAAGTGTCAGTATTAAAATGAAAGTACAGTATATCTGAATTCTATTCGAGAGTAGTGATCTTCCCGTTTCAGGGTCTGAGTTTTTCTACATTCTGCAAACTGGAATAGCTCCTCGCCCTCAGGTCACTTTTTATTCAATGTTTCCTAGTCACTTCGTCCAACTTTCTGCATTACCACACCTACCGATCAAAACACGTAGAATGCAAAAACTATTCCCTTGGACGAATTTGTTCATTCACTTCTTCTATCCGTCCTTTCTATCTTATGCTTACTCATTTACTTGCTTGCTCTTAGGTTCGCACGCTACAGAAAGATTAAAAACATACATTTTAACAAAGAACAACAAACAAGAAAACAGAACATGGGAGGGGAGACAAGAGCTTTGAAGAGTAGGCCCTATACTTGATTTGTTTTTCAAGCAGTTCTACCGTAGACCAAACTGATCATCAGTAAATTCTGTTTAACCTTCGGCTCTTGACAGTAACTTCGTGCACGAAAATTCTGACCTCGAACCATTCCACCAAGAGAACGAAGAGGTTGGCCGTAAATATAAGCCCGGTTGTCTTGGGAAAAATCATACATTTTGGATGAAATTTGATAAAATCTTCCTTGGAGACCAGCATTTTTGCCAGAAGCCTCTCGATCTAGCCGCGAAGAATTTAAGTATTGGAGGACATATTTCGAACGTAATTGGATAAAATCTTTGTTGCTGAGGCTAGGACTGTTTCTCGACCACCAGCCACATTTGACTTAATGCCTGTTTGGCTGCCTCAATGTGCATTTACCCAAAGGTTGGCGACCTCATCCCGTACTTTCATGCAGCAAAACTTTTCGTGAATCCCCCCTTTTCTCTCTCTCTCTGCATACCCCAACTAGCTGTTTCTTGATACTAAACGATATCCATGAGCTCAGAGCTGGCTATCAAATCTTTGGCTGTCTGAACAGGTCTGCACTTGTGTTCTGTACTGGCAGATTCATTCAAGTTTTGATTGCTAGTATCCCTGCGGTGCAAAAGAAATCAAAGCCGCTTTCCGAAGGCAATTTTTCCTTGTCAACATTTAATGTATCAACTTTCCGAGATCCAATTTCAAAGGCATCACAGGAACAAACGCTAGTTACATACGTGAAAGAAAGATTGTGTTTTTTTAAGATCCTGCTTTTGTCTCCATCTTGAAATCTTATTTGCTGCACAGAAGTCTTGACCAAGGACAGTGTTAGCGTAAGGAAATAAGCTGCCCTTAGTTCAGAGAGAAAAACAGTAGACGTGAATATTAGTTGTCTGCAAGCATGATGGCAACTCCCCATCAGTGATTATCTTTGTCTTTCCATCTTGTCTTTCTTCCTCCCCGTATGCCTGATTCCCGTCTTGTCTTCGTTGTCCTTTCACGTCCTACAAAATCCATCAGACTGCAAAGATCATTAACTTAATTCTAAAAAATTAAACCTAGCATGTAATTGCCAGCCCTTGTAAATTTTAAAGTCCTAACCATTCTGAATATACTATCAACAGTACAGCTGCCTATTAGAACTCATTTAATTTTGACCCCGCAAGTTATAATAACCGCGTGAAAACTTTAAGTGTACTAATCCACTGTGACGAAATTTTAAAGACACCTGATTTCGCTTACTCAGAATTCATTATTTTTTATTTACAAATGAAAGTGAGTTTTTGACTGGATTTTTTAAAGGAAATTTGTTCACGAAGCCAAAGAGCTTTTGAATCTTGTGCTCTGACGAGTGGTTCTGACTTCTGCCCAGGTCTGGCTAAGATCAGCCAGGAGATCGAGAACCTGACCAGGCTCATGGAGGAGGATCTGAACGTCGAGGCGCCCGTCAACGGCGAAGGCGAGATGATTGCACTTCTGACGATGCTGTCCCTGTTCACAGTGGTTGGGACTGTTGGAAACGGGTTGGTGCTGTTCGTCTTCAGCCGAGTGCGGGACAAAACCACAGCGCAACTCTTCATCTTGACCTTGGCCCTGATTGACCTTTTCACCTGCCTCGTCATCATCCCATTCACCATGTTCGTGGAGTTCACGCGGTATGACATCAACTACGACCTGCTGTGCAAACTGTATCAATTCCTCATTACCTCCAAGGTCCCGCTGTCAGCCTTCATCATGGTGGCCATCGCTTTCGATCGCTATTTCTGCATCTGCCACCCTCTGAGGCGCATCATAACTCCCTGGAGAACGAAAGTGAGTATAGTTCCCCCTATCCCTCTTTTGTACCCATTGCACGAAACAGGTTCACATACAGCAAAACCTCCATATTAAGACTTTGGAAAATGCACAGAATCGGGTTTTAGCTGAGAAAGGTCTTAACAGAGAGGACATTTAGTGTAACCCAGGAGGGGTCAGTTAAAAAAAGGTTTGGTCTTATCCAAGATCCAAGGGTAAGCTGTTATAGGGAAGGTCTTAACAGGGAGGTTTTACTGTATACGCAAAGAGAAAGCGTGCTATACTTCCCTGAAATACCGGAAATGTCATCATTAATGCGAGAAATATTTGCGTTTCCTGTTTGGGTAAACCCAGATTTTCACCCATCTGCCACCGTCCCCGGCTTTTTCTCTTATACCGATGGCTCATTGTTTGACACTCACTTCTTGCCTAAATGTTGCTCACATATTAACGTTTCCTACTTCCGGTTCCAGGCTTCATTGAACGCTGTTTAACAACTCTTTTCCTCCGTGTCTTCACGCATTGAACCTCTCGTTTCCGTGTCGTGATTTGTATCGTCTTTGCACACGAGCCTAACAATTTCTTGCAAAAGCCTTAGTGTTATGGTCAGATTCGTCTGACGATTTATTATTGTTTTCATTTTGAGAAACGCTGAAGAACTTTGTTCCTTGCGTTACAGCCAACATATCTTCGTTCTCCAGCGCTTCATGTACTTTGTTCACGACTTCAAGAAAGTGCAGGCAAAAAGTCAATAGCCTTTCCCGCTGTATCTTTTCGGTTAAGTGGATGATAACAGAACGGACAGTTGCACAGTAACCACCTGTATTTTAAAATAATTCTAAATGGTACTTAACTGTGTGTTGTTCTGGTCGTTTGCTCAATACGGTTAGGACTAATTGGTTTGAGCGGGTACGCTGAGCAGCTGTTAATGGATTGTTATGTCACAGGTCATCATCGCTGGTTTGACGCTGTTTGCCTCTTTGCTGGGTGTCATAACCTCACTGGCATATGGAGTCTACCAGCTGTACCGACCGGACAAACACATGCAGTCAGAACTGATAAGGAGAAACGTCACGGAGGTGAGCTCTAACCCTTGTGAAAGGAGTTTCGATGGTGTTGTATGCAAGTCCATCTCATTTTGTTCTCTCTCTCTTGTGGCGAGAACGTGGCCCCTGCAAAAAAAAACTTCTTTGAAATCGAGTAGAGTTGAACAGTTTAACAGTCTGTTCACCACATCGTAGCGAAATTTTGAAAATGTTGAGTGTGTAATAAGTAAAGAGAAAAGAAACAGGTGACTGCGGGTTGGGGTAATAAAGGTACAGCACAGAGAACTTGGCCAAGCGAGACTTAAACAGATAGGAAGTCGACGTTTCGGGGCATGGCCCCTTCTTCAGGACGCCACAGACAGATAACAACAAATAAAAACAAATAAAAATCACTTAGCTGACAAAGACGCTGGCCGTGCACTGTCGATGGACAGGAGGACAGTGTGTAATGTGCTGGGGAAATTATTTTAATTGAAAGTGACCCCGATAACATTAGCAGCCAATTAATGTAATGGCAATCGACGATATGAACCAAGAAATCTTTGCATGGGTCCTTCAACTTTATGAGTCGTTCACAAACACACTTCGCGAAGGCAGGTATCTAATGTCAACTAGCGAGATAGCAGATAGCGTTTTTGTTTGTCGACAAGTCAATAACACAGATTTGATGTTGGAGAGGAAAAAGACGATGAAAGCTTTCAGACGAAAAGGATGGACTTATTGCTTAACATCCAGTCACAAACCAGATGCATATCAGGACGGTTTTGCTCGAGACAAGTTAACATGCTGCTACAACTGGGACTGCTGTCCCAACACAGACATTCAGTCCCACTCAGTCACATTATACTGACACAGGACCAACCAGTCCTAGTACTGTTCCCTGTAGTGCCAGGCGTCTGGCAGGGCAGCTACTAGATTGGCAACTTTAAAGTCTTAGGTATGACTCGGCCGGGGCGCGAACTACAGACCCCTTCCCCCTAAGGGGACACCGCTAGACCACCAAGGAGGTGCTGGAGTTAGAGGAAAGAGGGAACAAGCTAGACTACATGCAGAGAATCCCCGACATTCAGCCCGGTAAACATTTGCCACACCTAGAGAAAGTACATTTGCCGGGCACAATATCTGAACCTGTAAATTCTGTGTGGGTGGAAAGCATGGAGGTAGGCGTGACCAATACCTGAACATTATCGGTATCATCCAATCAACAAGCTGACGTTAGGGCAAATGACACAAGCTTTTCCTGGTGGTTCCATGCTGAGCGGACCTTGAAAACAAAGTAATTTTCAGGATGAATTATTTATCTCTCATCAAACGGCTATGAACGCAGTTGTTATTTCCCCGTATAAGTATTTTCTGGCATAAAATGGTAAAAAACATTCTGTGGAAGTATTTTGTTTACCACTATTTGAAAAGTGCTTTACTAAAAGGTCACCAGACTGTATTCCAGATTATCTGGTACAGAGAAACAGACATAAAAGAAAATCGCCAAATTTAACTTTACTTTCCTAAGTGGAACTTTTGACAATAACAACGGTGCCTCTCGTCATCCCGTCCCAAAAAAAACCCCACACAAACCAAAATCCCCACAAAACTTGGTGAGATTTACTTAGAGCAAGAAGTGTGTGTTGAAGCAGCCCTGCCAAGCACGAGCATGCGATAAAATTTAATCTTGTTGTCAAGGGAACATGTTTGAGCTCGAGTTCCAAGTCCACAAAAAGTGACGCTTTTACGTGTGTTTTGCAGGCATGCATGTCGAGCCTAAAGACCAGCGAAATGAATAATGCAATGAAGAGCGACGTGGACTTGAGATTGCACTCCCCGAAGCTCGTCCGAAAAAACCCTCGGTCATTGCGCGAGTCAGACTCGTTTGCCTGATCAGCGCTCGGTGCACAAACATACGTCACGTGCGCGTTTGCCGACAGGAGACACAAGAGAAGCGCTGGTCTAATACAGAAAGGAGAAGATGGACAGAGAGTGGGAAGAGAACTGGAACAAAAGTAAACAGGTCATTTGTAAGCGAGAAGACTATCGCTAATTGAAACTGGCAAATTATACTTAGGGACACACACAAATGTAGGGTTACCTCTAGCCAACGGCAAATGTAAGAAAAGACCATGTGGTCAAAATGGTCAATGCAGTCAGAATAGTGAATTCCCTTGCTTTCCAAGATTGTGAATGTGCACGTGACAGAAACTTGGCATCTACACCCTGAACTCCCCTATCTCCCCCTTAATCCCACCTACACCTACCTAAAAACATCCGTGCCCTGTATCTATTACTATGATTTGCTCTCTCCAGACAGAAGGAAAGAAAAAGCTCTTGCCAAAGGAAGCAGGCCCAAAAAGCTTGAGCTCTAATGGTTGTCTTTCAGTTTGGAAAGTATAGCCTCCGTATCACAAAAACTCAGCTAAGGTTCTTCGGTGTCTAATTCACTGAAGAAAACGAAGAAGAAAAAAAAGACGGGAAAGAAAGGAAGTGAGGGGTAAGAAAACAGAACTGAAAGAAAGAAGAATAAAAATAGCAAAGACGGAAGAAAGGAGAAGACAGAAGGGAAACGACGAAGAAAGAAGGAGAAAAAAGAATAGAAGATAAAAGAAAAATGAGGAGTAGGGAGAGAAAAAGAGGAGGTAAAGGGCATGAGAAGCCTGTAGATGCCTTCTGGTATGACGTGGATCGTTTGTCTTGATGCAAAAGAAACTTCGCGTTCTTCACATGCGCTGGTCTTTAACTAAATTTGCGTTAAAAATCCACGTGACTCCCTGGTCTTTCAGTCTGTATTATCTTTGTTTTACAGTTTACATTCACAATACTTATAACGAGTATTGTCGGTGACATCTTTGGGCCTGTCAGAGCAGGTGAAAGGAAATTTTATTACTGTAAAGTGGCATTAATTATTCGAAATCTGCTCGTTCAGCAATTTTGAAAGACACAAGCAATCTCCAAACTGGATTTCTTTTCGAAACAGTGAGTCTTTTCACACGTTTCACACGAAGTTCTAAGAATAAGTGAGCAGCGCGATGCTTGATCTTGACTCGAGAAAGGCTTTCAATCTTCCTGCCCAAACAATTCCAGTCTACGTACAAAATTATTGACCTTCGCATCGACCCTGCCCTGGCGCTCGTCTTCAGATCACGGAAGGTGTAGCAGTTTTTAGCAGCTGATAGGGAGATTGAGTAGCCACTAGTCAAATTTAACAGCCAGGAATCAGGTTTAATAGCTAGATATCTGCCAAGAGTCTTGTCAAGCTGTACTCCGAAACTGCCTACCTGCATTGTCTATTCTTCCTGTTTATAACGTCACAGGATGGTTTCTTTGTCACGGTAACACGACGTAGCCCTCTGTATAACGTAGACAGTAATAGGTATGAAATAACCACTGTCCGCCAGGAAAGTTCTGGTCAAAATTGATAGAAGTCTCTCCTTCATTCCTTGCGAGCACGGGTACATGTTTGCGTTGCAAAGCATCTTATAGTGCTGCGCTTGCCTTACCGACTAACGCTCGTGCAGCTTGCTTGACATTGCAAACGGAAACTCTACGATGTTAGAGCACAGATGGTCTATACAAGCAGATGTTGCACTCCGATCGCGAAAGTGTTCCCACAATTAACAGCCCCATCACGCGGTGAGGGCTTGGCAAAAATGCCGTCTCCTATCAGTCGGCATACGAAACATTTTTTTTTGCAAACCAGACCAGAGCACCACACAAATTACTCGGCAGTCAACTGTACAAACAGCCAAGGAAATGCACAAAATTGTCTTTGTTGTTGCTGTTGTTGTTCCGACAGAGTTAAGCAAAGTTAACCCCGTAATTTGCGCACACAACGTTACGAACTGTCACACACGGCGACATGAAAAGTGCGTGATCTATGAACAATGTTTGGTTCGTGTGATGTCCAGATTTGTACGTATCCTGTTTTATGCTCATATATATTTTTTTCTCGAATTCTGCGTTAAGCTACAGTCACGTTTCCCTGCACTTTGTGTGTGTGTGTGTGAGAGAGAGAGAGAGTAGCTACACACGAAGTTAGATCCCGATGTGTTAACTCGAGACCCTAGCTTGTCATAGACTGTATGACCTAAGCGTTTCTAATACCTCCGCCAAACAATAATAGATGGCCTCCCCTACAAAGTGTCACGCACCGCCGCTAGAGGCGCTGCTCGATTTTGACTTTAAGTTTGACCTGGTTATATGCGTGCAGGGCACCCTCTTCTTAGTATTAGACGTCTCTGTGGTTAGAGTACAAGAGGACATCTCTGAAACTGACCGTAACTTTGGTTAGAGTACAAGAGGACATCTCTGAAACTGACCGTAACTTTGGTTAGAGTACAAGAGGACATCTCTGAAACTGACCGTAACTCTGGTTAGAGTACAAGAGGACATCTCTGAAACTGACCGTAACTTTGGTTAGAGTACAAGAGGACATCTCTGAAACTGACCGTAACTCACCATAGTCGTACAAAAGGAATTTGTGTCGTCGTCTCGTTAGTCTGGGTTGTGGGGGGATGGGGGGGATGTTCCAAGAAAAAACAAAAAGCTCGGGAATTCAATCGCTCGACTTGGTTATTAGAAGATCTTTGCATTGTTTTTGCAGAACCTTCAAATACTGAGCAGTGTGCGAGACATACACTGGGCAAAACTGGGCGATGACCCGTCCACCACCAGCGACATCAGCACCATGGTAAATAGTCGACTGCGCTTGTACGTGCAGAAACACAACCTGACGGCGTGGTTCAATTCCACTCAGCGCGGCAGGGGCATCTACGAGGCGGTCTACATCGGTATCTGCGCACCCAACGAGATCCTCCTGGACTGGAATTTCCTGTCGGTGTACCAAAAGTGCTACACCGCTCTCTTCTTTGTCTGCCTCGTCATTGTCGGCGTGCTCTATGGCATGATCTACAGATTCATCGGCTTGCGCAGGTTCGGGGCTGCTCAACTTCTGACTGGAGTGGAGAGGTCATTCACATGCATAAGACGCACACAACGCACACAAAGTTTCACACTAACAGCACTAGAGAGAGAGAGAGAGCAGGGAGAGTGAGAGAGACACTGGGGTCAGGTTTGGAAAGTCTGATCCTGTTATCTTCACATTTACTCTGCTGTGTGCACCTCACGCAATTCTTATTAGCAATTAAATAATTTCTTTATAAATACATCATTTTAAAATATGTTTTGCGTCTCCACTTCGGCTTGCCTCAACAGATAAAACAATCTAAATGACGAGTTATCACTGTCAAGAGCTAAAATCTAACAAGCAAAACTGAAACCATTGCCAAGAAAAACAAAGAAGAAAGCAAGAAAACACCTGATTCGTCCACTTCGCGGTCACTTTGTAGAGCCCATAGTGTGGTAGTACTGTATATGGTTTTCTTGGTTGAGGGCTCAAATTTAGGTCACCGACATAAACCCTTTGGGTTCTAACCCTTATTACCTAGCCCCTACCTCTAATGAAGACTTTAAAAAAGAAAGGGTTTGGAAATATGAAAGTAAGGAAATCTAACCACCTACTATTTTAAAGGCAAATTATTCTCATAGTAGCTATAGCAAGCGGCGCAAAAACAGCATGTCCATAGTCATCTACGCTCTCTTGGAGGGGCTCAGAATACCCGGCTGTAATTTCCACGGCTGCTCGGAACAGGCAAGAATCTCGTAGACTCGTCTCTGTAAGGCGACTAGCATAGTGCTCTCGTCAGATGAAAGAGAAAAAAAAACCAACAGAATACTAAGCACATTCTTCAAATGTCTGATTCTTCGTTTCTGACAGAAGCAAAAAGCTCCAACAGAAGCTCATTCTCTGCTCCTACGTCAACGGCGACAACCTGTGCGGGGAAGGAGGCACTCGCACCACCTTTCTCAACGGCAACGGGCATGACGACGACTCCCGCAACAACTGCCTCAACAACGGCTTGGGCGCGGGTGGCGTCTATATCGGTGGCTGCGTGACGACCACGCTGCCTGCTAGCAGACCCAACAAAACATCTCTCAGCCCCCCGCCCACCACAAACGCCTTCAAAGCGTTCGACGACATAACAGGTCCCGACACTATTCAGCCACGATCAGATGACGTCAACAAAATCGACGCTGTCGTTGGTGGCACTGGCAGACTCTGGAAATCCAGCACGTGTGAAGAAGTCAGCGCATACTCGGGAGTACGAAATGACGCGAGACACGGGAGCGCTGCGGCGGTTAGAAACGGCAGGGAAAAAGGAAGCGGTGATGCGGTGTCTAACGGCCAGGTGGCTATCGAAATGAAGACGCTGAAAGAGCTGGGATCACCTGGTTTGGACAGAACCTCACCTGCGCACAGGAACAGGTCTACCCCGGAAGAACGGCGTCGGTCGGTGGGGGTTGGGGAGCTAGACAAGCGGTGCCCCACGCCCCCTCGGCGTCGGCGGCGGACACCATCCCCCCAACAGATGAGGAAGGGGCGGGAGGACAGCGACAGAAATGACCTGGAGGCTGAGCTGTTGGGCAGCCGGAACGATCTTTACCATCGTGACGTCACACTGGGCCCCGCCAGCTCCAGCGAGCTTTCTCTGGCCAGACGGCACCACCAGCACAGCCCTCAACCCGTACGCGCTGGTTTCGGTGAGTCGCTGAGCTCTCCCGCCCACCTGTCCAGCTGTGAGAACGATGCTCTGCTGGCACACACCCGCTCCTCCTCCCGCGAGTCGTTCCGCGACGCGAACATCCGCAGGTACCTGGAGACGTCCATCGGCGACGATTGCGCCCTGTTTTCTGTTCCTGCTGACCTAGAGCCCGGGGCGCCAACTGAAAAGGTTTCCAAGTTTTTCCTAAAGTTGTCCTCGCCGAGCTGCTCGCACGATGCGGATCAACAGCTGGAAGTGGCAGAGCACAGGGAAAGCTACGATGCTCCGCTGCTGCAGCCTGATGGTTACCCACTCGACAGTCATGTGATCCACAAGGACAGTCGGAACACAGGCCGAGATGCGGGCAAGCGAAACGTGCGAGCTGAGAACCAGGTCGGAGGTCAAGAGAGGCACGCCAGGTTCGAGGAGCCGGACCACGAGGAATCTCACGTGCCGCTGCTTCACCCTGACCCCGAGCGTGACCTCGACCCTGCTGTCCTGCACTCAGACTCTCATTACAACCTGCAAGATCCAGAGAGGGCAACGGCATCTGCAGCTTCCTGTGTCATGTCTTCCAGCTCCCAGACTGCAGTGCTTCATGTCGGCCAGCACGACCAACAACCGCAGTCCTTTCGTCTGCAGGAAGTGCAGTGCAGCGCCACAATCCCCAACGAGCACTCCCGCCTGTCGCCTTGTGTGGGGAGACTACTCTACTCGTCATCAGCGGCCTCCCCGGAGGCGGGTCAGAAGCGCTCGTCCGCCGACAAGAGGAGGAAGTCTTCTAGCAGCAGTGGTTCTCGCCAGAGTACCATGGAAACGGCTCGCACGACTGGCACTGCGGCGGACTGTAGCCGCCGCCAGACGATGGAATCGAACCGCCGGTCCGCGACGGACAGCTCCCGCCACTCTACCATGGACAGCGACAGCCGCCGCATGGCCACTGGGGTAGACAGCAACGGCATCAGCCGAAAAAAGCGCTGGCATCGTTTCCGGTCCAAGAACGCATCCGTCAAGAGCAACCACAGCCGTGGAAGTGGCGTCACCAGCTCCGCGGTCAGCATCCGACAGCCGCACCACTACGACGCGGACCGCCTGCGGGAGGAGACGCGAGCTGCCAATGCGCGCACAGCTCTCATGCTGTTCACTGTCACGCTCGTCTTTGTCGTCGCCTTTCTGCCGGCCTGGCTGATGGCGCACCGTCTCATCCCTAACCAGATCACCGTCTTCTACCTGTACTTTACGTACAATGTGGCCAACCCTTTCATCTACGCTTTCATGAACGTCATCTTCAAGGAGCACCTGAGGAAGATTTTTGGCTGTAAAACCCGGTCGTGAGAACACTGTTGGGGAGAACATCCCAGCTGCAATCGCCACAGTCGGCAGAGAAAAAACAGATATGATGGAGGTTTGGTGCGACAGTACTATACGTGCAAAGCACCTTGTGCCGTGAACAGTAGGGTGTGTGTGGGATCGCTGATTGAACTGAAAGAAGAAACTAAGCTGTGCAGATTCTTAACGAAGGTCTGCAAAGGCATTATAAATACTCACTAATGCAACAGTAAGCATGACCTTGCAGAGTAACCTCTTGTCTGCGATGCAGTGTGATACTCAAATCTGGCGAATTGTTTGACACCTGGTAACGATTGCCTTGTTCGGCAGTCACGTGACTTCCAGTCAGCAGTGTGCAGTCATGTCATGACAGTCAGTAAAGGAATGATGCATGTAAACTGGCTGCAGTGGGATTAGTGCGGAGGATTGAAATTTGATGCTACATTCCAACCCATGCCAGCTAAAGAACAAACAGAAGCATGTGTGGACAAACAAAATTATCGAAATTGTAACCGTATTTTGGGCTTGTGATTGGAATGGATTAAAATGTGAAGAAAGCATGGTGACATAAAAGATCCATGTTCACAGAAACCGACATAACACCTTTTCATGGATGTAAAAGCTTTTTTGTCAGGTACACCACATTTGCCACCACAGTCATGGTTAGCAGAAACGTGGTGACTATGTTTTCCGTGGCTGTCTTTCTTAAATCGTTTTCTCGATCACTCGAGATGATTGTTTTTATTCATCCTTTGTGCCTGGATTTACAGTGTACGTTCTCAGTTCGTCGCTTACTAGCAAGTCACGTGTTAAAATCTTGGTCAGTGCGTACTCTAACTCTTCCTCTGACGTACTTTCTTTGGAGCAGTTTGTGTGGACAGATTGACAACCGCTATCTTGAGCATCCATAGCTCAGGGCTTCGCCTTGTATTTGTACTTTTGTAGTTGTATCTCCAGTCTGGATTGCAATGCAGTGATTTTTGCATTGTGATGAGACTGGATCTGTTTGTGAGTGAATGTGTGTGCGTGCGTGTGTGTCTGTGTGTGTGCGCGCGCGTGCGTGCATGGGTGCGCGTGTGCGCGCGTGTGTGTGTGCACGCCTGCGTGCGCCTGCATGTGTGTGTGTGTGAGAGAGAGAGAGTCAGTCTGCTATTGTCAGTCTCTTGGTATTTTAAAATCATAAGCCTCAGCCTCTATTGACCCATTGGAATTCTAAATTCTTTTAGCAGTTTCCGAGCATCCCACCCTAAATTGTCGCCCTCAAGTTTCTGATACTTTTCTGCTGGCTGTTGGCATTATGGAAGCTGTGCGTCTATTTTCAAGTTTGATTTACCCAGCAGTATATTTGTTCAAAGTCCCAACATCAATGAGAGTAACTGCGAATCAGAAGTTCGAACCTTTCTCAATCCAAGAACCTAACCTCCTTTCACTTACATACGGTTGTCTCAATTTTACTTGTAGCCGAGTTTCATACTGTACAGTTTTCTCTCGTCCCAGATATTCGTTACTTGGTCAGCTTGGAGTCTGGTGTGGTGGTTTCCTTCGAACAGTTGAACCGCGTTTTTTTCCCCCTCGGCTGGTTCTGTCCACATACGTCATTTCCGCATGTCTCGGAACATTCCCGGGTCGATGAGCAGAAGAGTATAGGCGAGATTTAAAGCCATGTGCCTGCCGCGTGCCCTTACTTACGACGAAGCCATTTCATTCCAAATGGAAGGGTAAAAACATTTGATTATTATAAGTGAAGAAAAACCCCTAAAATTGCAAGCAAAAACATCCGAGAACAGGCGTTAGGAGGAAGGAACTAATGAGAAGTGATTATCGCCGTGTTAAGGACAAGCGAGAGCACCAAAAGTGTTGACGCGCTAGCGAGGAAAGGTGTTTATGGCGGCTATATTCAATGGAATGTTTGCTCATCATGCAGATCTAGATATAAATATACAGCAAGACCAACACAAACGGATATAATGTACTTAGCACATAAAATGGGAGGATAAATTTGAAGGCAGGCAAGCAGACAGACAGGCAGAGACGAAAGAAAAGAAGAAATAATAAAAGCGAAAAAAAGTGAGGAGGGGTGAAAGAAGACCGGGAGGAAAAGAGAAAAAGGATCTTCGAAGAACTATGCGAATGACGAAGGCTGCGTTAAATTTAGTGTCTGTGCAACGGACCAAACTGACATCGCAGTTTTCTTTGTGTGAAGGCAAGAGCCTCGTGTTGTCTCTCTGCACCATTCTGATGACTGAGGGATTGCAGTGAAACTCGTGCTGATCTTTTGTCGTAATGACAGATTTTTACACACTGAATGTTTTTTTCAAATTTCAATTTGACTGCCTTGTTTTCAGAACTTGTTATGACGTCTTCACGTGCATCAACTCTCCTTCTGTTAGAATTCCTAATGAAATGAGAGTAAATTGTTTCCTTAGAATGATAAGGGGGAGACAGAGAGAGAAAGAGAAAGAATGAGTTGACATTACAAATATTACTAATAACTGTGGCATAAAAATGCGGCTGTGCATTTTAAGAAAAAACCTGTAGTGAACCTATGACACGGCCATCGATGAAAGTTTTTACTTGGAAATTTAAACTTTTCAAATTCTGCTCACTCCTAGAATTCTGTTCTAGTTTTTTTTAAACTTACAATTGCCGAAACACAATCACTTCAACTGAATTTTGTGTGAAGCAAAAGACAATCCGCCCATCATTACTAGAAAACCCAAACCGCGAACAGAAAGTCCTCAGACTCCATATTGGGATATAACTCACCTTCATAAGACAGAGCTTACTTAAAGATGTGTACGTCTTCTTGCACGAGTTTGACTGAACCTTCATCAGACCGCAATCAGTCAGCAAAGACTAGCTCTTCATTCTCACTTTGTCATAAGGGGAGTTTTTCTCTCGGGAAGAGGACTGCCGGGGAGTGAAAATAAATACGACCTATGACGTACGCCGGTCCCAGCTGCCTCCATTGTGCTTGTCATTATTTCTGCTCTCCCTTTCTTCTGCGCAATTTCCTGTCTGCTACCCTTTATGTCTTCGGAGTGATTGCCATCGTGTGAACTGTTCATTCATATTTAAAGAAACTTAATCCTTAGGTCCCCCAAACAAGCAAACGGCAACAACAGCAACAAACAACAACATTATATGGCTGGGTTGCATACGCGTTTGTTTCTGCCCTTTCGCTGTTGACCGGTTGTAAAGCCCGCTCGCCCTGTGTTTTACATGCACCTTTTATGTATTTGGTGAAAACCAAGTGGTTAGAGCGCTGGCCTCCAACCCTGAAGGTGTTGGTTCAATACCTATTCGCCGTACCGCACTTCCCCCACTTGACCCATGGGTCAAGGCCGGTAAGGAAGCGAGGGAAAGGTGGGGGTCTCCCTCATGATGCTGGCCCACAGACAAGTATTTGTGTCATACGCCCCTCATGATGCTGGCCCACAGACAAGTATTTGTATCATACGCCCCTCATGATGCTGGCCCACAGACAAGTATTTGTGTCATACGCTCCTACTTTCCTACAACCTAAAAAAACCAGGTCAAAGGACAACCTTTTTCTATTTTTAATTATTGACAAGGGATAAAAACGTTCATGCAAAGCGGTCCAGCTTTCTGATACGCTGTTTTGAAAAGAAGCGATTGCAGAAACGTGTCTTTATCAGCTGGATTTTCTCCAACGGCATGGAGTTTCTTTTTTAAAACGCTGATCAGTTTTAGATATATACTTTCCCTCTCGAGACCGTGCGATCCTAATATGTACAAACTCGTTAAGCACAGACGAAGCATAATACCTCGGCAATGTGTGCAGTACCAGCGTGCTGTGGGAGCGATAGTTTGATGTAAGAGACTTTCATGGTGGGCTTGGTGTCATCTCGGCTCAGAAGGTGTCCTTTAAACGAGACTTAGACTCGACCAATGAACCAATGATGGTGAATTATGTTCAAGGGTGGCTTGCGTGGGCTTTCGTATTCGCCTTTTTAGTCTTAAGAACGACTGTAGATCTCGTTCGCCCTGTATATTTTACCAGCATCTTTACTTATGGACAGCTGATAAGAACGCCGTTGCAAGGCACCCCAGGGTTGCCTCGCATGAGCATTTTATCCTCTGTTCATACTTAAAAGTGGACGTAAAATACACAGGGCGAATGGGCCTTACGACCACTCTTGAGACTGGAAAAGCATCTACGAACGCTCATGCAAACCAGCTCAGGTTTTTATTGATGGCTTTTAAAAAGATGTCAGTGAAAAGATACCTTTTCTGTGAGGTGTTTGTTTTCGAACTCGTTTATATCGGACTATACAGAGAGGTTTATAAGGTTGTACCTCTACAATGCTGTGCAGGGTAAAACAAAAGTATTGATTTTCTTTTTATCTGTCGTCTGACCATGCCTGTTACAAATCGTGTTATCATAACCTACACTTAATGCATTTTAATATTAATGCTTATTCTATCACGGTTACGTCGTCATCAAGTACTGTGTCTTATATAATTGACGATTAACTAACTTTAGATACATTCCTGATTGCACTTCACTTGCTTTCTTTTTTAAAATATATTTAAAAATAATGCTAGAAACATCCTTTCTACTTCCTTCGCTCTTTGCAACCACTTTGTTTGGATGTTACCCTGGATACGTGAATGATGTGAGAGTATACTTAAAGAGAGAGCTTAACATCTGGATATAGATTACCATGTTGCTGTAAAAAGAATATTAAATACATATGCCGTCCCCTGAAAAAATATAACTACATCAGTTTCATTCATCATCAACGCGGGTTTTTTTTAATGCTGCCAGCTGTTACGTGATATATGTTACTTGAGGGAAAGTACGTTTTTAGTGGATAAATTAGCTTTTTCTGGATTTTCTTTTTTTTAAATGGTATTACAGGGTGTTGTTCTACTTTTTTCGGCAATGGGCCATTAAAGAAATGAATCTGCTAAGGGGTGGGGGGCGGCGTGGTGGTGAAAGAGCAGTGACAGTGTCGAAGGCATTAATCTTCGTTTCCTCCGCGGATGATCGAAGAACACAGATCAGTTTACGCGAGAAAGGGACTATTTTAAGAGGCTCCTTTGCTTCAGGAGAAGAAAACAAGAGAGAGAGAAAAGGACTCAGGAAAGGAAGTTGGAGGTCGCAGATAGCAGCTGTGACCTATGATGTGTGACCTTACCCCGGAAACATTACTAGTGACAACTTTCTGATTTCATCACCTTGATACTTCCGACACTGAAATTACATCTCTGCTTGGACTGTATTTCTTTCCAACGAGATTTACTCTCAGACAGTGAAGGCGCTGCATTTAACAATTCATAAGAAGAAATTCTCTGCGAAGTAAACATTGCTGCGATCAGGATGTTATAGAACAAGAAGCAAGAACTGTTGACTGTGGAAGCTGGGCGTATGAACTCTCTGTAGTCCACTGCACGGGATCTTAACCTGAAAATGTAGTTTCTCCACAGTGGAAGGTATACAACAGTAGCTAAAAACCGTAAAACATAATGCAGCATCAAACTTAGACAAGGTGAAGAAAGACCGAGCGAAAGAGAGAGAACACGGTACAGGCTAGTGTTGAAACGATTCCAGAGTGTCTTGGTATAATAAGTTATGGTCACTACCAGTTGTCAAGACTGGACTTTTTCAGCTTATCCACCCATCAAGCTTTAAAAACTGACTTCAAAATTTAGTTTTTCCTCGAATGAGAAAACAGCTTAGTTTTGTTTACAACTCTTTGTAATTTATACGAAAACCTTATCTAGTAAAGTTTACATAATTTTTAAATATTGTTGATACAATCAAGGTTGCATTCATATACAGCGAATATATATGCACGTGCTCATGTTCCCGCATACGCAAACGTACGTGCACATCTATTAGTCTACCAACATCACAAACACGCATTTCCACACACGCACGCACGCACACCATGTAACACGCATATGAAACATACGAGAATGAAGATCACCCACAATGCACTTTTATTTGATTGCATTTTCATAACTTTTCCACGTATGATGCCTTGAAGGAAGTGATTTAAATATGCATGCACTTATTACGCTCACATTCATTGCAAATAAACAAGATTTTTTAAAGATAATATAAGCTACATTTAATTTCGTCCACTGAGAAAATAGAAGTGCATCCGGCTGTTACAGAATGATTTGATGTATGAACTTGCCCTCTGTTAATTGTTCCATTCTCCTGTGTACTCAAATATCAAATGTGTATTTGTGGAAATGCCCACCAGTAACAGGCCCGTGTCTCCGTACCTGTTTCAGTCAATATGTCAGTTGTGAATGCAAGGCTGGACACTGACGTCTTTGGAAAAAGTCTGACTCAGAAAGTCTGGGCTTTCTTTGGCCCAGAACCTTGGCTGATGATAGGGTAGGTGCGCCATTTCGGCAGCTTCAAAAAATGTTGTAGGTTATTAGTTTCTATACATATTATTAAGAGTCTAAAAGGAACTCGTTACTCACCAACGCTACATAGTGTGGAATTTAGAGACTGGTGCGGCCACGTGACCGTTCCGTTGGTGGGGAGTAAGGTTTCTATAGAGACCACACTTTTCTTGAGGTCAGCTTGGGGTCAGTTTAATTTCTGAGGATGTTGCCTATCTCTTCTTCTTTGTTATGACATTTCTGTTTATTGTCCCAAATTAAAAAAATACCGATGTTTCATTTAAAATGCATAGTTGCATGTTTCTATGAATATTCTGTTTATTAACGGAGATAATTACATATTCCCAGTAGCATTACACAGAGAAACGGACTCTCTCTGTGGGCCGATAAATGCAAAGTGGATTCGAATTTCAGCGACGCTTAAAGCTTCGTCTGAAGTTTCTGACAGCGCCACGGATCGTTTTCTTTTAGTTTTATTTTGTGTTGTAAATTAGGGGTTGTGTTTGGGATTTGGAGAAGAAAGAGGATTGATGTAATGCTCCAAGTCTGGACAAGGGTTTATCTCTTGGGCATCCTACTAAGATTGTGGAAGGAACGCAATATAAATGGCGTATAGTATTCCTATTAAGCTGGGTTCTGCGTTCTTGGGCGAAAGAACGAGCTAGGGTATCCAACCTGTTTAGGTCAGATTTTCTAAAATGGCCTGTGCTTACGACTCCTCCCTCCCCCACCACGCCCAGGAAACCAAACAAAAATTAGATGTCCAACTTGTAATAACAGCACAGGGAGGCTACTCGATCGAGATGTGTCTTACCACAAAAAAATGGAAAGACCGAAATAATTATAGTGTGTGTGTGTGTGTGTGAGAGAGAGAGAGAGAGAGAGAGAGAGAGAGAGCGCCTATATGGAAAATTAATGTATATATATATATGTAAACAATTTTTCTGTTATCACCCTTTCTTCTCTTTTTCAATGGTCGTTCTTCTGAAAATGCAAAAGTTTGTGTTGTCCCTCATTCTAAGTTTCAGACGAATTATTACACAGTGCAGGTTTGTGTCTAGCCACGATTATCGCACATGACGTCCAGGATGACGTCACAAGGACAAAGACAGGGAGCGAGTTGAATTATTTCAATTCCATTACAGCTGATATTTCCCAGTCACCTGTACTGCGCGAAATTTTATCGCAGCTATGAAAGATAAACTTGCATTTCCTCGTTGCGTAAGCGCACATATTGGCGTCGCTCAGCTTGATTTATTTTCAGCGGCACAATAACAATTGTTTATCAAGTTTCAAGGACAGACGAAGAGTGTTCCACTTGTCTCCAAGTAAAGTTCTTCGTGGCGATTTCTTTCTGTACAGCTAGCTTCATAACCCTGAAGTTTGTATATATATATACACATACTTTCGTAAGTGCCATGTGTCTTCCTGTGTCTGTATATTGTTTTCAATGCCACAAATCTGATAATAAGTCTTGCTGTTTGTTACATAAGGATCGTTGTCTCAACTTGTCTGTTATCAATTAAAAGCGACTTTTTCATGATCCAGTCTTTAAAAAAACGTTTTTTTAAATGTCCAGCTATTGGCATCGTCAGAAATTGCACTTAATAATATACAGGTTTCATCAGTTAATAAAGTCTTTCCCATAAAGTTGAGAGCATTTTTTGTTTTGTTTTTGTCAATCTCTTCGGAATGCAAGCATTTTGCTTGGGTGCAAAGGATCTTGAGACAGAGAGCAAGAGTACTTGTGTTGAATCAGTCGAACGATGCACAGCCTGTGTGTGGAAGAACAGCTTTTGCAGCATTCACCGCGAACGTCATCAAAGTCGAAACACGCATTTTAATGGATTCCCAATTAAACGTGAGCTTACAAAAGATCACAGTGAATACCAAAGCAGAAAGGCAAACTAACGCACGCACGGATAATACATTTACACATTGTGTAGACTTGCTTAGTACGCCACTCCACCGCGATCGAGCCAATGAGATTGAACCGCCCACAGCGTATAGACTATATATGACAACTGTTTAATTTTTTTATCTGAGGTCCAATTCACAAATTTAAACAAAGTAAAAGAAACTATATCACTACATATATTTACATATATTTATCACTACATATAACTATATCACTACGGCGTGCGCGCCGTCGTGCAGAAAGGCTCTGGCTGAGATCACGCCTTAGCATACACAGACAACTATATCTTGCAGCAAAACGCTCTGTTTCCAAGCTAGTTTTTGCAGCTAAGAAATCCTTCTTTCAAGCAGAGTTTGTCCACTCTTTCTCGAGCAAAAGTCTGTTTGAAATCTGCAACAAACTAACGGGTCGAAACAAGGACTCG
>SMGT01003383.1:289967-302210 GCA_004794575.1 Lanistes nyassanus | reverse complement strand
CCCCCCGGTTTGCTTCACTATAATCAGTAAGCTATACCGCACTCCTCAGGGCAGAATTTTGCCCACCTGCAGAAAAAGAAATCAAAAGGATAACTCTGTTTAGAGCCAGATCCAGTCAGCATGAAGACCTTCATGATTGAATTGTTTTTTAGGTAGAGAGATGTCTCAGAACCATTGCTGCAAAAAAAAAAAAACCCCTTTGACAAACTTCTTTTTAATTCTTCGTGAAAAGCGCAGGAGTTAACAGGAGACTGTAACAGTTCACAGGTGGTACCCCACTGTAGCTCCCAAATGATCATCAAAAAGCACGGAAATGTTAACATTTGACAGGGATGAATTCCAACTTACGAATTCCAGCTCTAGGAGGATCCAAGATGGCAACAACATCGGAGGTATCCAGTTTGTGGACAATGTCCTGGATGCAGTCCTGCACTTTCGCACAGTGGTACTCACAGTTGGTCACTCCTTTCACCAAAGAGTAAAATACTTCATGACCAGGGGCAAACTCTTTCCCTATTTTTACTGAAATTCTTGTAAGAATCCAAAAATTTGTTAACATTGTGTTATTTTACTTACTGTGCAATAAACAGCAATCATTCTAGTTTTTTTAGCACCAGTGCAGAGGTAAGTAAACCTTTTCCCTTATTACTGCTTATGCAAAGTTTCACTCTTGTGTAAACATAAGAAAGATGTATGCTTACATGAATCTACTGATATGTCTATGCACCCAGTGATGTATTGTGTTATAAGGTAGAAATTTTTAATTTCAAAATCGCACCATTCAGTGAAGCATTACTCCTGGCATCTTCCACAGCTTCTTTGCACATTTCAATGCCAATTACTTTTGCCACTTTCTGAAATGACGCAAGAGAAAAACTAATATGATGGCATTCATGTGGGATAGAACTTCAGGTTCAATTCAGGTTTCAGATTAGCAGCATTTTTGATTCATTCCAGTTTAATGCTGTTTGTATAATAATTAATACAATATACTTTGATTATATTATGTGGAGCTGTATGGGTGTATCTGTTACCTTTTGTGCAATATTATGCCACTGGCTAAAACATTTAACAAATCTGACTTAGTATCCAGAAGCCCTTGTAACAAGCAATCATGCTACTAGTGGGTTTTTAAAAAATGAAATTACTAGAGCAACATTGAAGTTATTAGGTAAGGATCAGCCTGCATGGAAGTCGGCTCCTTCCATGGAAGTTCCTACTGCAGACAGTGTGCATATGATACCTTGGCCAGACACAGTCCAATGGTGCCTGTTCCACAGCATATGTCAAGGACAGTCGTGGTCTCAGAAGCGCCAGTCCACTCTTGTATCAGTCTGTACATGACTTCAGCTGCTGCTGTATTCACTAAAGAGAACATGAGGCAGAATCAGTTATAAACAGGTAAAATCCATGTGTACTCCCAGGAAGAAGGCTTACTCACTATCTTTGTTTCTTGGTGATGTGAAGAGAAATATCTGGGTGTGCTGCCATTCACATTCAGTGATTTCTTGTAATCATCCATTCATTCTTGAGTTCTTGTAATCATCCATTCATTCTTGAGTTCGTGTAATCATCCATTCTTGAGTTCTTGTAATCATCCATTCATTCTTGAGTTGTTGTACTTAGCCAATGCTAATGGTTCCACACAATGGAACTCAAGACATTAGTTCATCACCTCATCATTTGAATATGAACAAACAAAAGAAGGAAAAGACCATTATTTTTGTTAAAAATAAGGTTGCAAAACAGATACATTTGATACTTCAAGATGCAGGTTAAAAAAATAACTTAGAATTTTATGGGAAAAAAAGTAACAATTACCTACCTTGAAAAAATGCACTGGGTGATATTCTATACTTCATCCCAAGCAGAGATTCATAAATAAACTGAAAAACATAAAGCATGCTGTGATTTCAGTGCTATCTCCAGAAAACCAAACAATGTAGTTATTCTAAATATATGATCCAGGCAGACTGATTCCTAATCCAGCTATCACTACTGTAATGCATGTAATGCACAAAAAATATCACTGTTTATTGGTATGGATTCACGTACATTCAACCTATCTCCCCTGTCATACGCACATCCCATCTACGTCTTACTTGCCCAAGCTCAAACAAAATGTATGACCATCTCACCCCATCACCATAGATCAGTTCATATGGCTCTTCAGAAGTACTGTTGCTGGTCCTGAATAAACACACATATGCAAGCACATGCAACCATGGCGTATGTGTCCGAACAATGCAGAAGACATTACACAGGCAAAAAGTAACATCAATCTTATCTTTACATAATCACTAAAAAATATCAGTTGCTCAAGTGATGTATAAAATAAAGACTGAAAGAATAAAAACATTTGGAGAAACAAAAGCTGTAGTGAATTTTGATAGAACGAGTTGTATGTTGTAGAACAATACAAATAAAAATTCACGAAAGTGACAGATTTCAGTGTACTGAAGGCCAGAAACTCCACTCACTTGATGGAACAAGGTCGAAAGAAAAATGTGGTAGTGCCAGCTACATTGCCTGGCCCCTCAGTGAAATATCTTTTTATATCTTCTTTCACTTTTTCTCTGTCATCCTGTTGATTTCACGTGCATGTATGAAAAAGACACTACTAAAATGTAAAGTCATATTTAAGTACTTATTACAACAATTATTCTTTCAGTGAATTTTGAAGATTCTATCAATACCCCCAATCGTATAAGGAAACATAATCTAAAACTGCATACGCAGTGAGTTGATAAAATGCTTACTGCAGAGGTATCTTGTACAACGAATTCTGCAACAACCATTACGCCTCCTCCTTCTCTGGTTGTTCGTACTGTCAGCTGACGCCAATGCCCTGTATGTGTACGGTGATCAAATGCTGTGTAGCTGCTAGTTTGGAGAAATTCCTGAAAGCACTGCGCACACATACGCACACACAAAACAAATGAAACAGTAGATGAGAAATGGACCAAATAGTCACCTTTCAGAACTCATTTTCCCCTGCCTTTTCACTTCTGTGCATTTTTAAAACTCTAAACAAGGGGAGTTAGTTTACTTTACGAGCACTCAACTCAAGAAATGTTAACATGATTTCTAGATCTGAATCAGGATTAACTATCAAGATAACAGTATTTTGAAGAGGTCACCTTTGCCACCATTTTTGAGGAAGGAGGTAGAATGAGAATCTCACTTGGGCTCCCAACACAGTCTGTCCCATCTTTGTACAGACCAAAGCGAAATCCCACCACTGTCTCTGTTGAAACCAAACAAAAAAATACATAAGACAGCACACGCAATGCTAGTTATATTTCTAAAGGCAAACCCAAACCGACAAATACATTATTAATGAACACACATTCTTCTATTACCAGATGGGGACCTCCTAACACAGACATGAAGTTTGGGATCTCCAGTAAGTGGATACCCTTCACCAGCATGGTTCAGACAATCTTTATGATAAGCAAAGCTGATGTTCTCACAAATCCTCATATTCTACCAATCAAATTTTCTTAGTGTTATGCCAGCATTGTACACTGATGAAAAAGAATAGCTGTAAACAGTATAAGACTGAGTCACAATTTTGGTTCATAAGGTCAATGTATAGATGATGGCTGCTTCCAAGTGCGAATTAGGTGGTTGTGCTGGCAGAGTTCCCAGATTTATTCCAACACACTCACAAAGTCTCTGCCTTAAAACCCTCAACTCTTCCACAGAACTCAAATTTGTTAATTATGCCAGGATCATGAATATTCATAAAGTAGTTTTCTGGCAAAACCTAAATGGACAACTTTAATGTCAAAACAACCAGATTTGCTCCAACAATTCCAGGAAACAAGACAAACACTGAAACAGCAACCAAATTAGTTTCTACGGCAGAGATCACAGTAGCGAAGACATACATAAACGCTCACTCTTTGCTGGATGATGTGAACTGTGTGTGGACTGCAGTTGTAAAAGCTTTTGTGCATATATTTATGATACTTCATGGAATTAAAAGGGATAATCTCTGGTTAGATCAAATAAATCATACCTTGTCCATCCTCACTTCGACCTATTGAGAACTCAGACTTGTTGCGGTACTCTTCCAAAACTGGCTGAAAGAAAGCAGGTGGAGAGGGTGGGGAAGAGGGAGATCATCTTTTAGCACGCTCTTATTTTCATCCTTCATGTGAATGGAATAAGCCAATTTTATGTAATGTTTAGTTTAAGTGCATTAGTCTAGTACTCACTGAAGGTATAATAGGAAGCAGTTGGCAGCACAGTCCATCATACAAAGCTCTGAAATACACAGCAAAACACATGCAAAATTACTATATCAAAACATAAATTCAGTAAATAGTGTCTAGCTACAGTGTATTCCCCTACCCTGTACTGCTGCTAATTTACACCACTAGCACCAACCTGTTATGATCATCGCAATCATAAGAGTCCTTAACAAACATGGCCAGTGAGGTGTAACATGTTAAACAGTACGTCTGATAATGTTTGAAAAGTTTCATGCTGCAGCAGCAACTAAAATAAGGATGAATGGAATAAAATCCAAAGAATAGTTATTGTACAACCAAGCTCAAAAATATTATTGTGAGACAAGCTCAGAAATGTGTTAAGAAGGGTGTACTTTAATATCCAGTTCCAAATGAGGTTCATATCAGGACGGTGTTGCTTGAGACAAGTTAACGTGCTGCCACACATGGGACCACTGTCACAACACGGGCCTCAGTCCCACCCAGTCACATTATACGGATACCGGGCCAACCGGTCCTAGTGCTGTTTCCTACAGTGCCAGGCGTCTGGTTTAAATCTTAGGCATGACTCGGCTATAGTGCGAACCAATGACCTCTCACCTTGGAGGTGGATACCTTAACCATTAGACCACTGAGGCAGTCACAAAAGTGAAGGCATACATCATAATTCATATCAAACTTGTTGTCTACAAAGACAAGAAAGCTTGTAACAGTTAGGAAGTGCCCTCTGCTCTGCTTTCTTCGGCTCAACCTCAACTTGAATTAGTGGTACTGTCATACTATGCACTAAGGCTCACCTTGCTTTTACAAAACTCTCACGGACATCAGGATGGCTAGCAACAGCCCTCAGCACTTCTTTAGCTGTCTCTGTTTTCATCTGGAAAGGACATGACCATGACTACAATGCTCATTTGAAGTTACATGTGCTAAAACTGCGACAGACAGGCATCTCCTCTGAACCATCATAAAGGTGTGTGCACGCACACAAGGGCACAAACAAGTGGTGCATTTACATGTTTTCCATCAATAAATTAAAAGTTTACTTGGCTTAACTCATATTTGAATTCAAAGTTGCTCATGCAGCATTATGTCTGTTTTGGTGTACATGCATACACAGGCATGTTTATGAAAGCATTATGAACACAATTCTTCAAAATCATTTTAACAGAACAGGTTACAGATGTTTCACTCCAGTGCCTGATCGTCCCTTGCCTCACCACCCCAAATCCCAGGGATCAAGCACTGGGGCAAAACATCCAGCACCCAACACAGCAAAAAAATATTAAAAAATGGCTTGATTATACTAAGTTATAGTCTTAAAACTTAAAACTCCCCAACATTTATTGTGATTCAGATTGTTGCTAATCATGCAAAAAACTGAACAGGAGCATAATACACCAAAACAAAAAAAGTTATCTATTTTATTTCTTATATTTAAACTAATGATTTACCTCAAGCTGTGTTGAGTAAGGTGTGTCCCATAATGGGGTGACACTTGATTTTAGCCTGTGATTGAAGCGAAACTTTAATTTATTAAGAAAATTTCACACTGAAATGAATCCATGCCATTTTCTAACTCCTTGCTTACATTTTATTTTGTAGACTCTTTTGAACTTCTTCCTCTATGTACAAATATGTGCACACATATATGACTTCTCGCGCACACACACACACAGTAATTACATACATTCTTATGTAAATATAAACACCTTTGAATTAATCTTAAAGAAAAAGGATGTACTTTAGATTTTGTGGTAATGTGGTCAAATAATGGATCATAAGGTCTACCTGAGTGCAGAAGGTAAATCGGAGGGAGATCCGGCTTCTGTCTTGCTTCTTTTGCCATCAGGTGCAGTTTCATCCTTTAGGCCTACATCAGTTGTCATAATAGACAAAGTAAGAAAAAAATCTATTTTGAAAAATACTACACACTGATACCATAATAATATCAAATAGCCATTCATTTATTCTAATGTACAAACAACTTATGCATGTGCAAAAATATGCTTTTTTAGTGGTAACTCAAAAAGGAGGTAATGTACACAAATTTCACCGTGCAATGTTTATATTGTGTGCTTCATTTTATGCATTTAAAAATGTTTCCTTTTGCTGGTGTATGTGCAAATATTATTTGAAAAGCATGTAAGTAGTTTAATCCTCCATGTACAGAAAATTACATATTCCATTGTTTTGACTTCTGAAAATTAAATTTTCCTGTACAGCAATCCACACATATTACAAAAGCTGACATTTGCGTGTTGCTTGCCAAAACAGAATAATTGTTGTTTTTTTTTAGCTATAACCAGTATGCACTATGGAATGAACCTTATTTTGGTCTAATTTAAGAAGCGAAAAAAATCTGTATTACTTACCCGCAAGTTTTCTTTTTAATGGGTCAGCAACTGCCTGAGCTTTCTGAAAGTAGAACATCTTGTTAGCTTCAAAAGACAGGATCTCCACAACTTTCTCTAACATACAGTCAAAGCAACAAGCGAGTGTCAAAATAACACTAAAATCAGAGCTTTTGGAAGTCAAGCGTTTAGCATCATTCAGTGATTTCACACAAGTCCAGAGGAGAAAGGGAAGGAGAAGAGAAGGAAATCTCCACTCCCAGACAAGCCCACCCCACCCTTCCAACACCCAATTATGGAAACAGACTTCAACTGGATCATCATCGTCTTGGTAACAGCTGCTTTACTGTGCTAAGGACCACACACATATACATAATTCCAAACAAAACCAATCACAAATGATAATGCTGAGATTTAGTGGAAAATACTCCAAATGCTAGCAAGCACACACAAACATGATTAAAGGCCCAATGCACTAAGTTCTGGAGGTTAGTGAAAATATGAAGATACTAGCACCTTCTTCCTATTCTAGACCCTACATGCATTTTGCAAACAATACCACCCCTTTATAATCATATAGAGATGTTGCATACTGGAAGACTTGACATGCCTTTGCAGTGAGTTCTCTTCCTTTCCAGACATGTCCATTAACAGCTTTTAGCGCAGTTTCCCTGTCTTCTTCGCAGCTGTTCAATGCATTAACCAAACAACAAAAAAGTTATTTAAAAAGTTCAATGATAGCTATATATTAAATTCAGTGACTCGTGTCACACTGCCCTTTATTCATACCTTCCAGTGTAATTTAACTTGACACAGAACACAATTATAGTCCTTGAGCGTGTGCGGGGGTCTGAAACACCTTAAAATATTGATCTACAAGTGAGTGGATTCCTTGTGTTGAAAATGTTTTGAGAGCTCTGCTACTGCAATGTCAAACAAAATTGTCACCTTGATGTTATGTACCTTAATTTCCAATAACTCTAGGATACATAATGCTGGAACACTATAAAGAACAAAAATATATATTATCAACTGAAATCTGTATCGCATTTGTTAGAGATATAGGGAACCAAAATTGTTCCTCATGATGTGACCCTTTTCAAATGCCAAACATACTTGTAAGAAATCTCCACTTCCTGGATTTCGTTATAAATGTGTTTACCTGAAGCACACATAAGCATATGTCTTATTGGGAACTGCCTTGATTTTATGTGGCCGTAGACCAAGAGTATAAGTCAAGCGTTGTTTCAGTTGCTGGAAAACAATTGCAGGCAGACTAAAATAAAACAATAAATTAACACTACAATCTTTATCGTAAGTTGATTTACAACTATGCAATAGCAATCACTACTTTAAATCACTTGATTAAAGATAAAGGTGTTATTGTTCCCAATGTTTCCAGAACAGACACTCAACACATGCTGGTATGATAAAGCTGTAACTGTGTAACAATAGCAGGTTCCCATAACGAGGCCCCCTCATCTTCCCCCCTCCCCCGCGTGCGCACCAAGTTATCCTGTTCTTTGCATACTAGTAGTAGGGAATTTCTGGCAGATAAAACAGCACTTATTGGTGGAAATTATTATATGCCTGAATCAGTCTGATCATATCAGGACCATGTTTGTAGGGCAAAACTTTCTGAAGCTTAACTCAAAGGGACTGAATCACTGCTGACTGGTAGGTAGGTGCCTGGATGGCTCTGCAGGTAGAGCTGGAGACTAGCAGGTGGATGTTGCTAGTTTAAATGCAAGCATGGTCAAAGATTGTTTCCTGGAGTTAAACACTGCACACTGCATTTGGCCTTTCCCCTGAATATTAAACTGAATCTCTGCACTGGTCATCTTACTGCAGCTATCACACTACAGTATCAGTCTGGTGCTTCTTTTAGTGGAAAGCTCAGCAATATTATGGGCTCCCTCCCCCATACCACAAGGTGGAAGTATCACTGCTGATACACATGACCGCACATGACCCTCTCTCTTCAGTCGAGACGATTTCACCACTCCACTGCACAAGGCAGTCACGACATTTACGTGACATTAACTGTAAGAGAAAGAAGAAATGTGTGTCCTCACCGCAAATCCAAACTTTTTAGGGAGGTTGTTTATTTCAATTTTGAAAATCTCTGATGTAAAACTTTCCCTTTCTCTGTATCGGTTCTCGTGAACTTCGTCGATCGTTGAATCCTTTCCATCACTTTTCTTTTCCAGCTGCTCAGGTAACACGAGAATGGAGATGTTGTGTACATTTTCTTCACAGAGTTTGCAATCTCTGAAGGTCCTTTCATCAGATGTGCTCGTCGACACTTGCGGATGAACATGCTGCTCAGTGCTTTCTGCTATTACTGCAGGGTAAACTTCGCTTCCATTATCTTCAGAAACTGTTACTGGAGACCTTTTGTCAGGATCATCAGACTTTTTAGTTTGATTGACGTCCTTCTCATTCATGTCAAAATATCAACTAAAGCTACGTGCCCAGTAATTAGTAAACAAAACCTACTTTCGGAAGTTTCCCAGACTTACAGTGGGGGCTGCCATATTGATTGTAGTTCTGGAAAAAATAATTTTCTTTAGAAAAACATAGGAATAATGCACTGAAAATAACATGTAGATATTTTTAATAAAAATAAATGACGTTGACTTTCTATTTTCATTTTTAATAAAACCGGAAATGCAGCTCCGTAAATATCAACCGGAAAACGCAGAAATAACAAGCGGGAAACGACGATAGTCGTCTACCACAGTATCAGAGAACATCGCACATCAGCATGGCCGAAGAGAAGGTAATTTAATAAAAGGGAATAATCTGATTCATGCTCTTTGCATAACGATTCGCATTTTCTTTAAATTTCATGCTGTTTCTTTGTTACGAGGTGCTAGTTGTTCAGAGCTGACGCCGCGTCGAGACGATTTCTTGGCCGAGTGAGAGCGTGGGACACTACTCGGTCTCAGAGCCGTAATTATACGAATCCATGTATAATATAATCATTTAAGGTGTTTTGTGGCATCAAGACTGATTCTGTTAACTACGCAAGAACATAATATAAAGCTTATTCTGCTGTAATTCAGAACAATGTCCAAGCAAGCAAAGGGGGAGGTTTCTTTGTTCCAGTCAATTCCATGCGACCATACCCCATACCATAGTCCATACGACCAGGTCACACGGATTTAATAATAAAACTATATAACTCTTTTAGCGTTCACCTTCTTTTGCAGTATATGGGTATAAGCATTGATTTGTATCTTAAAATATAGTGTGCTTTAGAAATTGTTTTTAATTTGAAAAAATGGAACTGTAGTCATTCTACTACAACAGTTTTCTGAGCCACACTGAGATGCGCGACTACATTAAAATGTCGGCCCCATTACAGTCTGCGTTTTAATATAAAGGGGGTGGGGGGGTTACATCCCCAATGTTCAGCCCTGTAAATAGATACCAACTGCAGAACAAAATTGTAATGGACTTGGGATCCGAACCTAGAACCTTTTGGAACCATGTCTTGACGCTGTTGGTTGCCTCTGAACTAAGGTACAGAGGCTGCTGCTGTGGTATGTGATAAGTAAAGGGTATGCTGATTGTCCAGCTTGTATTTAGTGGTATCCCAAACTTTTTTGACTGAGAGGTTACTGGCTGACATTTGAGTAGATAAACATTTTACCTCCTTGACTCCCTTCATGACCAGCTTTGTTCTGTAGATGGTGCCCTCATGGTGGAATGGTGTATGACAAGGTGAAAATGTTGACAAAAACTCGTGCATTTCGGGCTGTGCTGAGGGATGTCATGTCAAGAAATTTGTAGCCACAGTGATGATGACTGACGAGTTTATGAAAGATGAATGAGTAAAATTCATATTTTGCTATATTTGATGTTACTCTATCAATCCATGTATGGTTTATATAAAAGGAAGGATGTTAGTGTGCAAGTGCTTCTGTGCTGGTTTGGCACTTAAGACACCTGAATTTAAAAAAAAATTAGTACAGGAATTCCAGTGACAATCGACCAGCTACTCAAGGCTTTGCTGGATTTTATGAAGATGTGGCAATTTTCCTTACTATAAACTTCCACACAGGCTTGCCTTTTGTTGTGACTTGCAATGTTAAAATAATTACAATAGATAATAAAAGGCATATAAAACACTGTTAGCATCAGTAGTCAATTCTAACCACAGTTCTAATGGGACCAGAAGTCTTCGCCTTGTAATGATGAAAAAACGACGGGCGGACTGATTGTTGCTGATGACTGTCGTTTTCTGAACTAGGAGACTTGTCTCTGTGTTAATAAAAGATAAGCCCAAACATTTCGCTTGTTTGCCAATCATCCTTTGGGTATGTCCTTGAGAAATGAACTCTGCTTTTCATCTCTTCACACCCCCAGCCTGCCCACCCACCCACCCACACACCCTGAAAAAAGAAGGAAAAATAATCCACTGTGGGTAAAATAGAAAAATTGCTCCACTTACATTTGCTTTTTCATACCATTTAGCACATGGTTCATTAATTTGTGCATTTCTCAAATGGTTGAGCCATTCACTTTGTTCTGTAGTCGGCACAATCATGGTGGAATGCTGTATAGTGGGAATGGACCGAGCTGTAAATTGAATAGCCTGCCTTTTGTTGTGACTTGCAACATTAAAATGATCCCAATAGGTAATAATATGTACACGAACTTAGTGTAACCATCACTAGTCCATTCTAATCACAGTTCTAATGGGACCAGAAGTCTTTGCCTTGTAATGATGAAAAAAACGACGGGCGGACTGATTGTTGCTGATGACTGTCGTTTTCTGAACTAGGAGACTGTCTCTGTGTTGATAAAAGATAAGCCCAAACATTTCGCTTGTTTGCCAATCATCCTTTGGGTATTTCCTTGAGAAGTGAACTCTACTTTTCATCTCTTCTTCTCTCCACTCCCCCCCCACCCACCCCGAAACAAAGAAGGAAAAATAATCCACTGTGGGTAAAATAGANTTGTTTGCCAATCATCCTTTGGGTATTTCCTTGAGAAGTGAACTCTACTTTTCATCTCCTCTTCTCTCCACATCCCCCCCCCCCCCCACCCCGAAACAAAGAAGGAAAAATAATCCACTGTGGGAAAATAGAAAAATTGCTCCACTTACATTTGCTTTTTCACACCATTTAGCACATGGTTCATTAATTTGTGCAGTTCTCAAATGGTTGAGCCATTCACTTTGTTCTGTAGTCGGCACAATGATGGTGGAATGCTGTATAATAAGGTGAAAATACTGATGACGAAATTAAAATATAAAACTATTGGGAATGGGCCGGGCTGTAAATTGAATAGCCTGCCTTTTGTTGTGACTTGCAACATTAAAATGATCCCAATATGTAATAATATGTTCACTAACTTAGTGTAACCATCACTAGTCAATTCTTATCAAAGTACTAATGGGACCAGAAGTCTTTGCCTTGTAATGATGAAAAAAACGACGGGCGGACTGAATGTTGCTGATGAGTGTCGTTTTCTGAACTAGGAGACTGTCTCTGTTTGATAAAAGATAAGCCCAAACATTTCGCTTGTTTGCCAATCATCCTTTGGGTATTTCCTTGAGAAATGAACTCTGGTTTTCATCTCTTCTCTCCACAACCCCCGCCTGCCCACACACTCCGAAAAAAGAAGGAAAAATAATCCACTGT
>SMGT01003383.1:276001-289846 GCA_004794575.1 Lanistes nyassanus | reverse complement strand
TAATTTGTGCATTTCTCAAATGGTTGAGCCATTCACTTTGTTCTGTAGTCGGCACAATGATGGTGGAATTCTAAATAATAAGTTGAAAATACTGATGACGAAATTAAAATATAAAACTATTGGGAATGTAAATTGAATAGCCTGCCTTTTGTTGTGACTTGCAACATTTAAAGGATGATCCCAATAGGTAATATGTACACAAACTTAGTGTAACCATCACTAGTCAATTCTTATCAAAGTACTAATGGGACCAGAAGTCTTTGCCTTGTAATGATGAAAAAACGACGGGCGGACTGATTGTTGCTGATGACTGTCGTTTTCTGAACTAGGAGACTGTCTCTGTGTTGATAAAAGATAAGCCCAAACATTTCGCTTGTTTGCCAATCATCCTTTGGGTATTTCCTTGAGAAGTGAACTCTACTTTTCATCCCCTCTTCTCTCCACAACCCCCTGCCCTCCCCTGAAAATGGAAATATAATCCACTGTGGGAAAATGGAAAATTTGCTCCACTTAAATTTGCTTTTTCATACCATTTAGCACATGGTTCATTAAATTTGTGCATTTCTCAAATGGTTGAGCCATTCACTTTGTTCTGTAGTCGGCACAATGATTGTGGAATGCTGTATAATAAGGTGAAAATTTGATGACAGAATTTAAAACTTTTGGGAATGGACCAGGCTGCAAATTGAATTGCCTGCTTTTTGTTGTGACTTGCAACATTAAAATGATTCCAATATGTAATATGTACACAAACTTAGTGTAACCATCACTAGTCCATTGTAATCACAGTTCTAATGGGACCAGAAGTCTTTGCCTTGTAATGATGAAAAATCGACGGGCGGACTGAATGTTGCTGATGAGTGTCGTTTTCTGAATTAGGGGACTGTCTCTGTGTTTTGCGACCAATGTTTGTTTTTATGAGGTCGCCGAGTAGTCTGCAGTCCCTTTTTTTATGGGCAATTTACAGTGAAGCCAGAAATGAATCTCTACTTCTGTACTTAGCTAAAGTTAGCTGTATTCATCTACCATGACATGATTCTTTTTTCTTTTGATAAACAGGATGAGGTACCTGAGTCACCCGATGTGCATTTTGATCCTGTTGTGAAGCTAAATCCAGTGGAGATTAAAACATTAGAAGAGAACGAAGAAGTTTTGTTGAAGTTGTAAGTAAAGGGTCTGTGTTCACTGCAAGCTTTATGAAAAAAGTGCTTCTCTTCAACCAAAGCACCAGTGTATGTTTTTATATGCTGGCTTGTACGGCTGAAATGTTTTTATTTAAAATATCTTTTAGTGTTAGTACGAAAAAACGATGCAGAGACTAATCGATAGCTTTAAAATTATTACTAATTTTGCAACAGATCTGGAGCTAATGGTTTTATATAAAAGTTTCAGTATAAAGTGCAGTGCTTTGTACAAAAAAAATGGTTTTTTTCTTCATGCAGTGTTTATGAATGGAAGGAGTACTGATCCTTTTTCCTGTGATGAAATAAAACGACGGGCGGACTGATGTCTTTGATGAATGTCGTTTTCTGATCTATTTCAGTCTAAGGTAAGGTGGGGATGCGTGCACACTAATGATGCTTTTAAACAGCTGTGATTTGTGTGCAGGCGAGCCAAACTGTTCCGTTTTGACAATGAAGCAGATCCTCATGAGTGGAAGGAACGTGGCACTGGAGAAGTGAAAATTCTAGAACATAGATTGACACATCAAGTACGCATCCTGATGAGAAGGGACAAAACATTAAAAATTTGTGCAAATCATCATTGTGAGTTGATATACATTCCTTTTAATTGCCTAGAAAATTTTAAGGGATGATTATTTCTAAACTAGGCCAGATTTTTGTGATTTGCTGAGAAACATAAAATTTAACTACCACCAGCACACCCGTCCCAATAGTCCGACAAGTTTTTATTCCTCTGGGTTCTACGGATATCAGTTTTTATATAAATGGACAGATTTCGAGGATATCCACATTAGTGCTTTTTTTAACTCTTTAGGGACCCGCAGGGCTGAGCAACCCCAGAGGCCGCATAGAGACCGCATAGATTTAACGTTTAAAAAAAATTACCGCTTAAAAACTACCACACTCACAGCAATATATTTTACATATTTAGAAAGATCGGCAACACAATGGAAACAATACTTTTTAGTTGAAAATATTAAATAATACTATTTGGTCCCAAATACAGTCACTTTTTGCACACACAACAAATTAAACCCGTAGATCCAGTGTGAACGACGGAAGTAGACCTGGAGGGTCACTACTCTAAACCTCGTTTGGCAAGCCGAAACTGTTTCCGAAACTCATTTAGACAGTGCAGGGGAAACAACCGATGATAGAGCTTCACAATGATATAAGGTTTACCTCCCTTACACCGTTAAATGCGTCGCTGCAAAGTTTTGAATTCGTCGTGAGTTTGTCGGCACCGCGTCCTCTTGGCTCATTTACGTCGTCACCGGTTAACCGGCGACGACGTCCCTGTAGGGTTAAAATCGAAGGAAAAAATTTGAACAAGGGACCCCCACCCCACCCACAATTTTTGTTAATAATGGTTGTAATGTCTGTTTTCCAGTAACAACTGCAATGCAGCTGAAGCCTAACTGTGGAAGTGATAAGGCATGGGTGTGGTCTACTCTAGCTGACTTTGCTGACGAAGAGTCCAAAGAGGAGCTGCTTGCCATTCGCTTTGCTAATGCAGAGAGTAAGATGTCTTTGGTGGTTGGGGTGGAGTGATGCTGACTAGTTTAATGGTGCTAGAAGTTGTACTGGTGCCCAGCTGTAACATCTTTAAGTCCTGTCATCTCTATATTTTTAGCCGTTTGCCAAACCAAAAAAAAAAAAGAAATTCGGAAGAATGTAGGTGATGGTTTAATGTTATCTAGTCTTGCTGAAAGCTATGAGCTGTAGGTGTTTTCTTCCTGAAGCATGTTACCTGGTGTTTTGGGATGCAGCGGTTTTAAAAAGATTACATGATTCTTGACACACAAACTCATCATGATGCTTGTCATTTTGTGAACATTTTTTCCCCACTTGTTTTGTTTTTTTTGCAATTTACTGATTTGCATGCACACTGCTTCTAAGTTGATTTTATCTACAGATGCTCAGCAGTTTAAGACGGTGTTTGAAGCAGCCCAGTCACGACTTGAAGAGTTGTCCAAAAAGCAAAGTAAGCTTATTGCAAAACATGCCATTTTATTTTTGTATTCAGCTATAGCTTCTAAAATTCAGTCCAGTAGGATATAAAACTGTTCCAGTTCCTGCCAATGGTTCTGAAAGGAATTCTGCCTAGTTGTATAAGCTATCCAGAGATTATGGGACAGAGGGAGAGAGAAGCCTTGAAGGCCCCATGCTGAACGAATCCATCCTCTTCTTGGGATTATGGACATTTATTTGAAACTCCTACCACTCTAATTTGATGGCTCCTCAAGAGAATGACATGAAAAACTATACATTGACCCTTACCAGGTTGTAGCTTCGTTGCCCCTAATTCTGCGCGAGTGGGAGGAGATGCTGAAGGGTATATTCTGGTCCTTTTGTGGGGATGAGATGTGTGTTGTGGAAGAGCAAAGGAGATGTGGGAAGTGTCCTGCCACTTTCCACAGTACTGCAGAAAGACTGGATGAACATGGAACAGTAAATTCACTGGAGCCACGATAGGCATGAGAATCGATGGTCAGGTAGAAGATCAGACAGAGTTCTGTTTATGAACAGATTTCATTTTTTTTTAAATAAAAAAAAAGTAACTTTGGTGCTCTGAATTTAAGGAGAAAATTAGGTGGGGGGGGGGGGGTAGGGTGAGGTTTTCCAGAACTCGAAGCACTGGAGCAGATTTAGGCCAAGTGGTACATTTTGGCATACAAAAATTTAATTTGAAATTAAAAGACATGCCTTTTTAGAGGATCTGCCAAGTTCGTTTCTTTCGGCCCTCTCTTTGCTACGTGTTTGGGTACGGTAAGCTCCCATGGGCACATGCATCTGCATACGGCTATGTTTGAGCGCTGCCAGTACCTTTGTTGGAGTTATGCTCTGACCTGTTTACCCTTCCAGTTTTGCCATAATTCTTTTGGATCTAGACCCATTTTACGGTGACATATATTACAGTGTTTGAATCTACCAGCTTATGGGTTTAAAAAATGAAGTTGTAAAACTTTAATTTGCTTTGCCGACTAAAAACCCTGAACTAAAGCAAAATGCATTTTGACTTGCTGCGACGTTGTGAGGCATAGACTAAAAATGTCTATTTTTAGTGGGCTGGAATTTTTTTATCTAAGGGTTAAAATAACCCTCCTAGCATGAAATTGGTCAACCTTGCAAATCCCTGTATCCTTTAATTTTTCCATGTTATTTCAAATTGCTCTTGCTTGTGGTGCGTGAAAAGCTTTTTTTTTTTTTTGCCTCCATTTTACCATGCCTCTTTTCCTCTACCTTTAATTATTAACAGTTTTTCTTGATTTCTCAATTCCTATGAATGTGAGGGGTTTTTTATGTTGGGATTCCGACTCCTTCATAGGTTCCTGAATAGATGGTGAAGTTAGGTCCTCCCCTCTGTAACTGCAGAACTATCCACTGCTTACGCTTTTCTATCCGTTTGTGTGTTTAAACTCAGAGTTGCATATTTCAAAGGTTTGTGTGAAAAATTTTTAGGCTGCAGTTACCTTGGATCAGATTGTGAAGGAGTAAGATATTTGTGTTTGCATTCTGCAACTTTTATGCAGTTAAGCTTTTATTTGTTGAAGCTGATTATTATAATGCCCATTTCCTTTCTACAGAAGAGGAGGGATCCTGTGTGGAGAGTACACAGTCAGAAGCTGAAGGTAAAAAGTCTGAAGGAGAACAAGATCAAGCAAAGCTATCCGAAAAATTGAGTGTCCTTAGTGTAAATGACACATCAAAGGAAAGTGCTAATGCTGGTGGTGATGGGCAAACGGTTGTCAAAGAAAATTCAGAGAAGGATTGACAGTTTGAAGCAAACTGAAAAGACAACATTGTGGGATTCGTAAAAAAGAGTGGGCTCAAGATGGTTTGGGCTGTAAGACCGATGTGTTGGAAGCTGGCAATCCAACAGTCATACACAGCAACATCGTTTTTTTCCCCTTGCCCACCCACCCTCTGACCCTCTTTTAACTAAATCGGTTGTGCATGTGGTTGCGATTTTGAACACGTCTTTTTGACAGCTGCTCAAAGTGATGTGGAAGGAGAGGCCATTTTGCAACAAACTACATACTTCACATGCTTTTTGAACAGAAGGGATTTCATCAAACTAAGATCAAGAAAGCTGTGTACAAAATGCAAGGATATCACAAAAAGTCTTTGGAGCATGTTGCTTTGATGACCGTTAAAGTCAGTTTTGATGAATGATTGTGCTGTGTGCTGGTCTTTGTTTTTTAAAACCTACTGTTGCATGCATTGGAAAACTGTCCAGAAAGCATATACATATGCACATGCATGCGCGGACAGTTTTGAAATGCATTTTTTAAGTCTGTTCGTCCAGTAGGCATGCATGTGCACCTGCACGCATAGAAAGGCATTTGTAATTTATTCTGTACTGCATCCAGACTTTTTAGTCACAGGTCCCTTGACTCTGTAGCGTAAATTTAGGATCTTGTGCTACTTTCAGCAGGTGGCAGACTTGAGTGGGATTTTAAATTGACCAACAGATGTATTGAAATTGTTCTGAGCAATTAAAACATGTTTTACTGGAATAATAAAGGTGGTTTGATGTGTGAATGGCATTTACAGTAAGTGGTAGCTGACCATCCTGACAACGCATTGACATTCAAGATGCAAGATGTGCTCAGAATGAACCCTTAAACCATGACCTGTACAGTGACGAGAACCTTAAAGGCATGATTGATATATGCCACTGTCATATAATCAAATTTGAAGGATGCTGGTATCCCAGCTTTGTGTTCAAGGTTAAGATTAGCATGAATAAAATTTCAAGTTGCAGACAGAAGAATGCCTACAGTTGGTGCACCCCTGCACCAGCTTTTCATTATGGCAGTGGTTTGCACACATCTAACAAATATGTAGCAGCATCTAAATTTGCCAAGTTCCTTTCTTTCGGCCCTCTCTTTGCTACGTGTTTGGGTACGGTAAACTCCCTTGGGCACATACGTCATTAATCTAAATTTTCTTGGGGGCTGTTCAATTGTTTTACAGGATTGCAGCTGTTCCGAATTTATATTTACAGCTATAAAGCCTTTGAAAGAACCAAAAGTCCGGCAGCATGCAAATCTTGCTCCCCATATGAAAATGTTACATACCACTACAGCAGACAGTAGTACAAGGTATGCTGTTCGCAGCAATAATAACCTTTGAAGTTGTTTCAAAATACAAAACAAGTTTGCACGAGATTCTTCCATTTATTTCCCCACCCCCTCCCAGAAAGACATTGCCATATTGTAACTATACAAAGTATACTACTATGGGGGGCAAAGAGGGGAATGGGTATAATGCTCATTATAAAGAATTGATTCTATAGTAAGAAAAATTATAATTATACACTGCATTCTATAACTGATGATTATAATTATGGAAGTTTATTCTATGTAAACTATAATGTGAAATTGCTACAGAATTCATTCTGGGGCAGCTAAATGAATTCTATAATTTACCATGCCAATTCTTTATGAAAACGAGGCCAGCAGTTTATTTTGTTGCCAAGCGTCCCTGAGCAGCCGATACTCCAAGAACTCTGATCAAAGTTTATTTAAAGAGCAATATGTTAATTGAGCACTTAAATAGCAGTTTCATGATAATCCTCAAAATGTCCCTTTGTATATGTCTTGTTTTTGTTATTACTCATTGGGTATAGAGTTGTTTCACGCCTGTGACCGTCTGATAATGCAAACATGCTAGCTGGCCAGACCTGCATCAGCCCAATCGCACATGGCCTTCACCCTGTGCAGCATGAGGTGCATTAGCAATGACAGGTGCCAATCACCTACCATTTTTTTTTCAAAAAAAACAAACTACCCATTTACTAAATCGAATTCAGAGTGATTATTATGTGTGCTTAACTTTACATAATCTTTAGGAACTTTGATGGGGACTGTGCAGGTGAATACACTGTTGGGGGGTCGCTTGGTACTGAAATAGCTGGCCTCGTTTTCGTACAGAATTTGCATGATATACATAGAATTCATATTAAACGTTAGACTTGAATTGTATATATAATGATTTCTACAGCAGTTTCTGCTAACAGTATACACAGAATAAACTTTATAGAATAACAATGGTTTAAAGAATTCTTTCTATAATTATAGAATTCATCTATAGAATGAGGATTATTTTACCATTCCCCTCTTGGCAGCCAATAGGTGCTCTATGCTCATGCACGTTTATTACGTTTGCATTTCAAATGTAAAAAAAAAGTTCATGAGACGGCATACACTGAAAATGAATAGAACATCATGGTTTGGCATTGATTAGATGACATTTTCCTGGGAAGCTTTGTTTGGCCAGTCATCGTAAAGATAACGGACCCATTGTGGGGGCGATGGTTGTGTGGTGAAATCAATTATGTCCTGAAAACTTTCGAAGGACGAATTTGGCCTTGCGAGGGAAATTGTCAGAGACGTGAAAAGCAAGTGGTGCTTTAGTTGGCTTGACGAAACTGTCTTCACTGGAAGGATTAGGGGAAAGGGAAAACTAAGGAAGTTCTTGGTGATTCCATCGTGAAAGTGAATAATGCGGGGAAAGGCGAAATGCACTGTTTGCAATAATGTGATAAACTATGGTTCTAATGGAAAGAAGTCACTGGTTAGCCATCTGCAAAGTGACAAACCTCTGCGTGGTGTAAAACTTCAAATGTCAGAGTGGAATCAGCTTTTAACTTGATGGGGGACATTATGCATTCTGAAGCATGTAGAATGCAAGTAGGAACATTATCTGCCATTCAGACTGTGAAATATCCTTTGAAAGTCAGCAGTTCAGTCCTTTTCCAGAAAGGATAAGTTACGCACTCCTGTGAACACCAAACTGCCAGCTGATGAGAGGGGCTCATGCAAAACATGTAAAGCAACAGGAGGAAAAGAGGACTGCCTTGTCAATTAAGAAACAAAAAAAAGCAAACAGCAAAACCAAAATTGGCAGAAGCAGAAAAATGTGCTAGATCACACAGAAGGGTTATGCTGCAGAAACTACCACAGCTGTCCTGCAAGAGAAAAAAAAAAACTCCAAGAACAGAACAGCAGAGGGGGAGATGAGCTGCTTGTTTCAAAAAGTCAAGAAACTAGAACGTATAATGCTTACTAAACTTAAACTAGTGTGAAGTGTTTTGATTGACCAATTTAGACTAAACATTTCCATTGTTGTAGATTTTAATAAAGTGTATCTGATATATTGGCATGATAATCTTAATTTTTTTCTTTTAGATTCTCTTTAGTTAAGCTGAAATGCATGATCCAGTCACTGGTAAATTATTGTGTGAAAATATCCCAAACCCTTTAAAACAAAAAGGGCTTTTCCTCCTGAACTCTTACAGCCCAAAGTGATATTCCTCCAAGACCCCAAACTCCCGCCTAGGTTTTCAGTAAAAATTGCTTTTTTGAAATCCCATGTCTGGAACTTGCATATTTGTGAGGAATGTTGCTGCATTTGACAAAATAGGGGGCAATTGTGTTTTATGCTCACACTATCATTTATGAATCACCATATAAAATTAACAGCTGCCTTGAAACTAGTCACCATCTTTCAACAACAGTACCTATCTCATCCTTGCCCGAAGAAACAAGTTTTTACTTCCAACCATTATAAAGCATTATGCTGACTAGATTGCATACATTTAAATAGCAGCAGGGGAAAAAAAGTGACATTGTGAACGTAAAGCCAATGCAGTTGACTCCAAGGCTGCATAAAATTTCTATAAGCAGTAGAATACATGCCACAGCACTCAAGAAAACAATTTGTGCAAACTATATTATAAACACTATGTACATATCACAGCCTCAGCTTTCACAACAGATCACTTTAGAAGCATCTCAAGCCACAGTTCTATTCATGTACTACTCTAAGCAAACACCTCCGTAATACTGGACACTGGAGTTGACAGCAGTTCTTGATTTGGATTTTGGTCTGCGTAAGCATCGTCGTATCGGTGCAGTTGCTGCTGCAACTGTGGTTTATCAAACACATCGATGGTTGTTTTACGAGACTGGTTGAACTCTTCTACCCATAGCTGAAAAATAAGACATGCTTGAAACAGAAACCGTACATGTGAAGATCAGCATAATTATGTATGTGTTCTCAGTGTGAAGGTGGATGTGGAAACTGAACTGCAGCAAGAAAGGAAAGTTGCAGGCAGTGCACTGAACATTAGTTTTTACACTAGCTGTTCACATTTCCTAACATTAAAATAACACAAGACCTTATATGCTAACAACAAAAAATTACATCTACTTAAAAGTGAAACCATTTTGCCCATGACAGACTGTAGACCTTAAAATGGTACATTTAGTACATACCTTTACTTCATCATGGTACATAAGCAAACTAAAGTCCTCTCTGCTGCGTGTTTTCTCTCCATAAAATATGTACTTTTGCTGGAAAGGAGAAAGTGGTAAAAGTGAAAGTGTAAGTTGTGATGAAATGTACACACGAAGCAGTTCTAGAGTATATAACAGATCTGCCATACCTGGAACTTGACACAGGTGAAACAGTTCAAAACTTTGTTACTTAAACTCTGCAAAAGTTATGACCTGCATCAACTAAGGTACTTCTAACTCTATGGCTATTTATAAACAGTCATGTACATCTATCAAAGAGACAGGTTTTGGGAAATAATAATAGATTATCATATAGACCTTTGTTATGATTCCCCTGACGTGGTTTGCCGTATCACGACAGAAAACAGAAATAAGGTTGTAGACTGAATCCAACATATTCAGGTTTTCCTGATCACTCGAACAATATTGGGTTTCTGTTCCTTCCCCCAACGCTCCAGTTCCCACATCACAGGCACAATGGTTATTTCATGTTTAGATGTCAGTGAATGGGTACATCTGTGTTTTATGCTCACACTATCATTTATGAATCACCTTACAAAATTAACAACAGCTGGCTTAAAACAAGCAAGACTCATACCTAAATAATCACCTTGTCTTTCAACAACATTCTTTGCCTGAAAGACTGCATCTAAAGCTACAATCTGCTGACAACATCAGGACACTCACTTCTGCTGGTGGGCGAGCAATGTAGTATCCGGTCTGGGGTGCTGACCCACTACACATCTGCATCTCTTCTTCACTCAGGGCTACCTCCTCTTTGTAGACCCCATGATCTTCTGTCAATGTTAGAAGAACATTTTAAGGTCATAGTGGATCAAAGATATTCAAGGATGTCAACTTCAGTGTCAAAAATAATGATAACTGGAAAACCTAATCCTTCATTGATGCATGCGAATCAGACAGAAGAGTGCCATCAGAACAAAAGGGACCTGTCAGTTATACCTTCAATGTCTTCCACTGCCATCTTTCTGCGATACTGGATCCGGAACATAAAGGACTCCAGAACAAAGGCCACCACTATGTTCATAACGACCTGTTGAAAGACTTTCTGTGGTATCAAAAATGTCAGTCCTTACAGCAAGTACTGCATGAAAAGGTAGCATCCAGTGATGCTGGCATAACAGATACAGTATGCGACAGAAGGAGAGATGAATGATTATACAAACTCTTGTAGGGACGTCTACAGTTTTAGACAGTAGGAAACTGCAAGAATGACAAAGCTACAATAAAGTATCTTCCTTCCTTTCCCAGCTGGCATAAAGACAGAAAATCAGAAAATAATGCAATTAACTGTTATGCACTCAGTGCAAGAGAAAACTGTTTCATTATTATTGTTGTTTTTTCCTAAAAGAAGTCTCACCATCATGACTATGTAGAACAGCATAAAGTAAATGCGTGTCCACTCGCTGATTGCATGAGCAAATCCTTCCTGCACAGCAAAATCTGAACTGAAAGATTTCACAAAGATCCCTTGCTTCTATTCCACATTCTATCTCTCCTAGAAGATAGCCACTGATTCTAAGATGGCAAGTAAACCTTCCTTATATTTTCAAGCTATTTTTCATTATGGTGGTGCATGGCGGCAAATCTGCTAGCAATGGCTTTCAAATGCTATAAGCAGTAATCAGATGTTGCCTGTCAGCATGGAGTACACAAAACTAGGAAATCAATCTTCTATTATGATGTACCAGTTACATATGCACAATTTATGAGACAAATTTTAATTTTAAGAAAATGTTTGAAAAGATGAAAAAATCAAATAGGAAAACATAATCTTACCATGATGATAAACCAGTTGTTCACAACTGTCAGTTCGAACAGAGTCACTGCAAGATGTTAAGCGATACTGTAAATTAACAATGCATCTACAGCAATTGCTTTCAACTGATACTTCAAATAGATCCATTGCAAAATATTAACAAGAGATATTGTACCAGCTCCCTTTGGGCAGTCTGTAATCTGGATAAAGTGATCATTCCAGCCAGAAAAAAAAACAGGATTTTTGAAAAATTTCTTACCCAAAACTATAGGAGTAGGAGAAGGAACTGATAAATTTAAATAGCCAATTCTCTCTGCAGTAATTTCCTGTTGATTTAAATGTAAGTTCCATATGTCTAAAACATGCACATGGAAAAGTTCATAACCATCCGTCAAACTGATATTTATGCTGAAAATGTGACGAAGACTCTTTCTGCTCACAACACTCGTGGTACTTCGCGTGAACAGCAACCTCAGAAACTAACTCTACGTAATACTTTGAAATACTTAGTTTAAATGATAGATGAATGAAGTTTGTGTTGTCTGTGTTTTTTTTCTTCCAAAAGTCGTAACAAGACTGACACTCATTTTGGGAGATGCAAATGAGTTAAGAAATAGTGTAAAAGACCTGAAATATCTTTGTCCAGCTTTTATCCATAAAAACATTTGAAGAGATGAATACTTGTTTTATTTTCATAAAATCAAAAGTAACTACAAGATAATACTACCATAGTTAAGTAAGCAGCAAGCTCAACTTACCTCCAGACACAAGAAGGTTTTCAAAACTATTCAAATAATAAAAGCCTTGAAAAGTTTTGTTCTCATACTTGTAAAAATCTTCAACACTTGTGTTTCTGAAAATAACAATTCCAAGGCAGTGAAGAAAAAGAAAAAAATCCCTGCAAAACAATACAAAAGTAAAAACAAAACCCTCAACCCAACCGTCCTGATAAGATCTAGGTACCAGACAGAAAACTCAGAATAGGGGGAGCGACTGCTGGGTCTTGAAGCAGAGAAAGAGGGAAATGACTGGTACGGCAATGATCTTTCTTTAAACAGCACACTTTAAATAGTACGCTTCCCCTACCACCCCCCCCCCCAACCACCAAAGTCAGAGATTTCATATTAAAGTCACTAGAAAGTCACATCCATTACTATCTGAAACATTGCCCACCAAGAGCTACATGAAATAATAGCTCTCATCAGATTTGGATGGAACCTACTGGCTAAAAATAACACTTACCTTTCATATAATAAAGGCATCACAATAATGACAAGAAAGAAAGTCAAGCCTACTTGCAGCAGTTGCGCAGGTCATGGCCAAGAAACACCTCCATGCCAACAATGGCATAAAAGTAGTACACCAGTATAATCACCAAAACAAGACTTATCAGCCGGTGGAACAGCGCAAACAAAGTTCCAAGCACATCACGGAAGCGGCGTTTGATCTTGAACAGCCTAAAAAAATGTGAACCTTTTATGCACCTCTAGGAAAGTGCAGAGAAAACACAAAATTCTGGAAACAAAAATGTTTAAAAAAATCTTTAAATCATGTACGACTATGTGGATGTAATGTCTTCAGATCCAGTGTGCCACAAGAGAGGCTTATAATAATGTATGTATCATCACAAACCTAAACAAAAATCACAGCAGTTTTAGTCCTACTGAATGTTGCTTACTATAAAACACCACAGGTTAACGATAAGAGAATAAAGCCCTGTATCTTCATTGTACATTCAAATGCATCTCAAGATCCATCTGGCATCAGGATGAAGCTTAACAGATTTTTACCTCAGGAGACGAAAAGGTCGAAGCACCATAATGTAGTAGAAGGATGCCTCAAAAAGCTCTCCAAACACACCTATGACGCTCACCAGCGTGACCATAAAATCAAACCTGAAAAGATAACAATGCTACTCAACACCAGGCTCTAAGAAACATGATGTCCCCCCCCCCCCCAACATGGTCCCCAGATCAAATGAAGAGCAGCCAACCTTATGACAATTGTGAGGTAAACATAACGATAGCTTCTTCAGGTCTAATAAGCTAAAGGCCATTTTAATGTAGCTACAGATTAGGGAGTGGAGTCAAATGAAGGTATGAGAGTAAATGAAAACTATTCTTTTTTTTTTAAACTTACTGAAGCAAGAAAATAAACTGACTTAAGATTTCTTATTGAGCAAAACAGAAGTGGGGTTATTTTCTGAAATGGTAAGTTAAACTTACACATCCCATCCATGAGTGAAGTAATCACGCATTCCCCGGCCAATGATCTTCAGCATTGCCTCGATGCAATAGACTGAGGAGACAAAAGCTCAAATAACCAAACTATATTATCCATGTAAAGAACACTACAATGAACTAAAGAAAAACACTGCAGAGGAAACAGCAATGCCTCAGTTCTCGTCAGTTCTGTTTACAATGTAATGTCTTATACAGATCCCAGATGGCCTCAGAATAACCAAAGGTGATATTATCTACCCACAGCAAACACAAGGTGATATTATCTACTCACAGCAAACACAAGCCGATACTATCTACTCATAGCAAACACAAGGTGATACTATCTACTCACA
>SMGT01003383.1:212434-275190 GCA_004794575.1 Lanistes nyassanus | reverse complement strand
GATACTATCTACTCATAGCAAACACAAGGTGATACTATCTACTCACAGCAAACCCAAGGTGGTATATCTACTCACAGCAAACACAAGGTGATATTATCTACTCACAGCAAACCCAAGATGGTGTTATCTACTCACAGCAAACACAAGCTGATACTATCTACTCACAGCAAACACAAGAGGATATTATCTACTCACAGCAAACACAAGAGGATATTATCTACTTACAGCAAACAAAAGCTAATGTTATCTACTCACAGCAAACAAATGTTATTGAAGTCCAGCTGGACGTGAAGTCATACGACATCACATTAATGTTTCTGGCTGCGGAAAGAACAGAGGAATACATACTGCCATGTGAAAACCTGACATTAAACATGCCAAGACAGTTCACTTATAGACTTCATCATGCAGTTATTTTGTGACATACTGAAGGAATGGAAAGACAACTTAGGGACAGTATGAAAGAACCCTGTGTGAATTTAGTTGCACCACTAGTGCTGTGTGTGCGAGTGCAGAGAGAGAGAGACTAAGACAGAAGTATGATGTATTCATGACACTGTGTAAATGGTAAGTAAGGGCTGCATAGGGGGAAAAAGGTAGAATAATTAATAGTAGAAATCCTATCAATCTTTTGTACATATGGAAGCATTTTGTTCGGAGGGGTATGTGTAACAAGACCTAAAGTATTAGTCGCTAATAAGCTGGGGATGATAGTGAACAGAGAGACTGGGGTCTAGGGGGCAGAGAGATATGGGTAGGACCCTCAACAGTGGTCAGTGGAATTAGGGGAAGACTGCACCAGCTGACTGACTGTGAAATGTTCAGCATCTGAGAATGGTTAGTAAATAGTGATAAGGGGTAGAAGGGTCAGGATGCAGACTTTTTAGGCAGCAGCCTTCAAAGCTGAAAGCGATGCAACCGATGCTTATATTGAAGAGTTCTTATGACCCATCGCCACCCACATGCATGACCCTGTTACACTGGCAGAACAACTTTCACATTTTTTAACCTATGTCTTGAGGGGTTTTTTTTACAATCACCAAAGAGAATGAAAAATCTTTTATTTCTAAATTCATGCAGCCAACTTGTAGAAGAAAGTATGTGCACCAAAAAATTTGTTACAATTTGAAACTGCATATTCAGGTAAGGTTATTTATTTCTACATGTCTACAACACCGTTAATTTTTACCTTCAAGTTTTATATTGCTTATGGCCGGCGATGGCTCATCTAACCTTTCTCTCTCTGTGCAATGATGATTGTCTGAAATTCAGCTTATCTTTGCAAATTGGGAACAAGCACATTTGGAAAGTAACAAAAAAGTAGTGCACTTTTTATAGAGTGGTGAAAAAGTAGTCACTACGTTTTTTTAAAGAGTAGGGGGAATGCAGTGAACTACACATTTTTTTGAAGTAGCAAAATAAAATTTTTTAAAAGTAGAGAACACAAGCTTGCTAATGCACTCAACCAATAATCAGTCTCATGTAAGAGGGGAGTGAAACAATCCATGACCATACCTGAAATGTTGATCGTCTCCCCTAGAATCCATAGAAAATTAGCTGCGATAACAATATCTGGAAAAATATTAGCATAAGTTTTCTGAATAGCACATACATTTTAAGTGCTAGCTCAGTTTTTACAAATAAAAAAGTAGTTTCACATTGTTACATTAGTGCAAAATCTGGCATTTAGTGGCAGAAGTATGGCACCTTTGAAAAATCAGAAAAATTAAAAACCCCAAAATGTTTGAAAAAATGTTGTGAAAAAAAATTGTGTCAAATACTTTAAGTCTTCTGCATCATGCGATCAAAATGCCAAAAAATTCTAAAACTATTACAGTCAAACACATACTCACATGTAAAGTAGTCAAAGAAGGGCCAGGTGACAAACCAGTGAATCCCTGAAAAATGTTGATAAAAGCTTGTGTGACTTCAGCAGAAGATGTGAAACATTTTAGCTCTAATTAAAGCTGGCTCACATATAGTAATTTAGACATTTCTGTAAGGATTGCTGTGCATAGTGCCCTACTGACCCACAGCACAAGACCTTAAAATGCCAAGAAGCAAAAAGGGGCTTTTGCACACCAGGTTCATGATTAGCTGTAAGGCCTTGCTTCTCCTTGAAAGAACTGCAAAAGGTGATTCAGCATTTACGGTCACAAAATGGCTTTACTATTTTCTTCATCATTTTCATGTCCTTTCATGGGTTTATTGGCAGCCACATTTCTGTGTAAGAGTTAAAGATTTCACTGGGTTGCCTAGAATGCCATCCCTTTAAGCACCACATAAAAAGTATAAAAGGAAAAGTGGCCACTGGAAATGACAAAAGCAAAAGCATATGCTGTAAAACAAAACTGTCTGCTTGCATCATTCAGCTTATGTTACAAAAATGACTTTCAGAATTTATGGTACGCTCACCTCTAATTACTTTGTAGCATGGATGTTTAAAATTTGATGACCATAGACTCTCATCACGTTTCTCCTAAAATGTTTAAAACTTAATTTAAGCCAATGGACAAAATCACATGCACTCAAAAAAGAAAAAATCATGAAGTTACAAATTATGTCAAAAGACTTTTCTGATTTCCACACACACAGATTTTCAATGTTGCAGTATGAAAGGGCGAATCCACACGTATTCTAGCAGATGTGTTCTTGCTAACTACACGTCCATGACCTACCAGCCAAAGTGCAGCTGATATTTCAATTCTTTTGAGCAGTACATAATATGCATGCAAACTTCATCAATCCCAAAAATGACCAGCTACAACTCTAGGATTCATTCCTGCAGTTTGGATAATTAAGACTGCAAATACTACAGATGACAATAAATCAATGCACACAAAAAATTTCCAAGTATTACATGGACAAATAGTGATATCTTCCATTTTTAATAATGAAAAGGGATTAAGGGAAAATTTCATTAAACTTGCAATAGGCACTGGTCAGGCATGCTGAAATCACTTTTCCTATTGTACTACTGTACCAGTCAGCTTGTGTAAGACTGTATGTAGATTTAAGTCTTGAGTACTAAAACAGATGTGTAAAGCTTGATGACCAATCTCTGTGCATCTTCAATATAAACATGTCTTAAAGGGGTGCTATGAAGTTCTTTGTTGGACTAAATTACATTCAATGTGCTTTGTCCATGCAGAAAGTGCACATGGGTGCTTTGTCTGCTGCTGAAAGCATCTGTGCTGGATTTTTCTGGAAACTAGATGGCAATAAACATTTCAGCTTGAATACTATCTACCAAATAAAATAACAATCCTTACACTCCAGCGCAATCCAACCTCATCGTAGATACCAAAAAACTCTTCCAAACTGAGACTCCCACTTTTGCTTGTATTCAGCAGTTTGAACAGCAAGTAGCAATCTCGGGTTGCTGTTTCAAAACACAACAAAATACAAATTTTTGTTCTAAATTTGTGTTTCTTTAGCAGTACTTACCATGACCCAGAGTGCTAAATTCTCAAGTTAGCGACCCCTAACCGCATCTCCAAAAAAAACCCCCCAAAACAACATAACCCTGTTAAGGCCCCTTCACACATGTGCATACCCAATGGGTCACCCGTGTGCACTACTCACTGGCCAATTCAAGGTGACTTTTGAAAGCCCAAATAAACAAGACCAACAGGTAGAAGGGTGGGCAGGAGATCAGTCATGGTAAGTATTGCTAAAGAAACACAAATTTAGAGCAAAGATTGGGTTTTCTTGTCCCAATACTGTACCATGACCCAGAGTACTGACTAGCACAAAAAGGAAACAGTGAAACGAAGGAACTTACCAGGGTTAGGAGGTGGGATTCTGCCACAGGCACTGTGCAACAACACCTGCCACAACACCAAAGAAACCCTCCTCCGGCCAAGAAAGATCTGTCATATAAATGTTTACAAAAGGGTCCTTTGTTCACCAATAGGCTAAATGAAGAATGTCAATGAGTGCAAATGACCAAACAAGGAGGAGGAGTGACGGGCCCCATGCACAAGTTGGTGGCCATGTGTTTGGGAACACTAGAGGCACAGCCTAAAGAAAGGGATCCCTTTTGGCCAATACAACAGAGACAAATGCATGCCTGACACTCCAGACGGAAGCCTGCAGCATGCCCTGCAAGGCAAGGAAACAGACACACACAGATATAAAGTCTGCATCTCAGCAGAAAGCCATACAGTCCTTAGTGTAAATGGAATGCTCCAAAGCCTTGGCAGCAGAGTCCACCACACAGGGCATGTTAAGTGGGTTCCGAATGGCCAGTTTGTGGTCAAAAGTTGGCCAACCTCCTTCAGGACAGAACCCATGGGTAGGCCGGAAGTAATGCCGGGTCATCCTGGGAAACTGGAAGTGGGTCTGGAGGAACCGCCACTCAAGCAAGCCACGAATGGCTACAGCATGGCTTAGGTGGGGGCCGGAAGTGCCCCACAGGGGCTGCACAGGAAATGGAAGTCATGACTTCTACAGGGGGATTGGCTGACACAGCCTTCAGGACAGGGCGGCCAATGTGCCATGCCTCCTGAAGCGTACCTTGACCATGGCCAGCTTGCATAAGCTGTATGCCTGCGCATGAGCAGCCGGAAGATGGACAAAGGACAGGTAGGCCTCAGGGTCATCCTCTTTTGAGTGGCAATCTGACACACACCGAGGGGCAGCCTCCTGGAAAAGAGGCACAAGCTCCACAATGGATCATCAAAAAGAGGAGGGCCTCTCATCCACTGGCTTGGGCTCCTGGAAGTCTGAGCCATGCCCCACCTCATCCTCTTTCACTGCATCCTCCACAGAGTAGCAGGGAGAGGAAGTTGCAATACCTGTAACCTGGCGAGGCATGCCATCTAGGCCCACCACTGTCACCAGCAGGGAGCGAACAGAAGCAGATGAACACAGCAGCCATCAACGATGGACCGCAAAGCTCCAGCAGAGGTACAGGTAAGGAAATGATATCATCAGAAGTCACGACCCTTGAAGCCACAGAGACATGAGCCGAGTCTGAGTCACCAACGTCCAGTGAAGTAACCGTAGCCGACGGCTTGCGGTGATGATCATCAAAGTGCCACTTAACCCTCTTAACAGATGAAACAGAAGCCTAGTCACAAGATTTGCTCCCATCCGAACCTGTAAGCGAGTGCGACTCACACGTAACATCAAGAGGCATTTTAGCAGTAAAAGTAAACAATGAACAAGTTGTGACAAGCAATAAAACAATAAAACAAGTGCTAGTGCAAAAGCAATGCACAATCATAATCACAAGTGAGAACAGGCACGACAGACAACACTGAGGAGACAAAGATGTCATGGCCAAGCAGACGACAGGCGAGAGATCAAAAGCACACCATACAGCACGCAACAGTTAACTGAAACAGCAAGCAGTATGGATGAGAAACAAAAGATAAAACCAACAAGCTTATGTCCCTTGTACTCAGCTGATGCAGTGTCGTGCTCGGCAATCAAGGAAAGCCAACAGTGAAAACGCCATGAGGTGGAACCAGTGGTCACAACGCAACTACACAGGACCACGGCACTTGAAACACAGCTTGAATTGGCCAGCGAGTAGTGCAAACAGGTGCATGTGTGGAGGGGACTTACCAGGGTTATGTTGTCAAACTTTTTGTTTGCAAGGTACAGTTAGGGATCACTAACTTGAGAATTTAGCACTCTGCGTCGTGATACAGTATTGTGACAAGAAAAGACCCACTCCATAAAGTTCCCCTTCAAAGTTTCTCTTTAAAATAAATAATGCTAGGTTATGTTCAGCTATGTAAATCTAAAATCTGTTTAACTGCAAATATGCTTTTGCACTTCTGATGACAAGTGAAGTTGCCAAGTGTACATGTTCTATGTGTGAACAAAATATCAATAAATTGTTGCCATTGGAAATAACAGAAGTTTGCATAAGGAATAGGTATTATGAGCCACCTATACATGCAGAAAACAACCAAAAAAACCCAGCAAAAAACAAAAAACAAAAACAGACATAAAGCAAACTTTAAAAAAAGTGAGCAAGGCACATAGACTCACATCGTCTAGGACTATAATAATTCATCATGCCTACAAAGTGTCGCAAGGAAAGCTTGTTAAAATTCTGAAACCAAATGAAAAAATTAAAAAGGCAAACTGTTAAAGCTACAGAAACACACCAAACCATAAGAAAGTGCACAGTCACAAGAGGATTTGCCACTTTGTAAGTAAATACTTCATGATGTAAACATGACTTTGATGCAGGCTGACTGGTAGCATACATGCAATTCTGCTTGCTTTTCACTAATGCACAGTGTTGTGGGTTTAGCACAGGTTTTTCTAGGTTACGACACCTGTTTAGAGGGCTGGACATCTGGCTGGTCAGTGAGGATACTCTAACCTCCTGCCCCTGGCACGTATCATCACCCTCTCCTCTCCTAGCCCTGCTAAAACTAATCTGCTTCTTGAATTACTAGATGCACAGCAAGATGTGCTATCTGAATACTCATTTTTATGAAGAATTAGTGGAAATGAAAATGATGGAAAATTCAGTATTTGTTAACTTTAACACTTCACAAAAATATTTGTGCTACCATGCTGTTCCTTTTTCATATCCATAACCTAACTACCAAATGAATAAAAATAAAATACACCACAACCAAACTAGTCAAAAATAATAATAATACAAAATATTTATATAGAGCTATATCTCCCAACTGAGCTCACAGCCCTTTACAGTACACACAACACACACACATACACTCACACACACAGTACACACATTCACTCACACACACACACATACTACGCTGGAATCTATCATTCATACGCACATATGGATTACACACAGGGTAACTGATAGACAAGACGAAAGAGGTGAGCTTTAAGGGCAATACGGAAGGAATTTAGTTATTGCAGATACTTGCAGGAAGATAATTCCAAACCGCTGGAGCAGAGAAAAAGAAAGAGCGCTGTCCGAAAGGCTTTGCTTTGACTGTGTGGAAATATGTTTTGGTGGAATCACCACTTTGGTTGACCACACAGCAAAGTCATGCATGTTCATGTCTTTTAATAACTGATACATATAGGAAGTTAATTTAGACTCTGGCACTAAACAGCATGCACGGGGAGGGGAGGGGAGGGGGGAAGTGCTGAGACTGTGTGTTATGTGTGTATACAAATATAAACATACAAATGCTTGCTGTTCTGTGTAAGCTACAAAATGAAAATAAGACCTGCATAAAAAAAGCGAAGAGGAACACAACACATAAAATAGTCTGGCAAGTTGGTGCACATACCTGTTTTGTCACCAGCAGGCGAAAAGCATGCATACATGCTTCCCGCTTATGAAGAAACAGAGCCTTCAGTTTGCTCTTTTCCAAGTTGGAAAATGCATCGTACACCACAGCCAACAACTGTCGGTCACAAAAACTGCTTATTTATGATGTTGAATAAACTCCTCAGAGAACATTTCCAAACAAAATTACTGACAACAAGCAGTAATCTCTACCTGCTTTTTAAGTCTGGCCTACACATACTGATAAATACCTTTAGTTACATACTTTCATCCAAATAGACATGCACTCTAACAGCAATTAAAACAGAGAGAGTGGAGGGGGAACACAAAATCCAGCATATGCTTCTACTTCTAGGATATATTGTTGCTTTGCTGTGTCTAATTTTCCAAAACAGACATTTTGTAGTTCAATGATAACTGATAATGATGGACTTCCATTTTTTATAGTCAAAACAAACAAACAAAAAACAGGAATGCTTACTACCTGAAGAATGTCCAAATGATCCTTCACAAAGATGAAAGTGGAAAGAAATTGTGAATGACATTTAAGAAGGGGAGGGCACTGCCCAGCCAGTAAGTGACGTGCAGAGTGAGGATGGCCCAAGCAGAAAAAAGGCACAAAGGTCACTTTTTTCCAATGTTACTATCAAGTACGAAAACTTTGGTACTCCATCTACAAGAGGGCTCCAAAAGATTCTTTAGATAAGGTTGCAAACAGCCAGCAGGTGTTAACCCTGCTCACTCCAGGAAACATTTCCATCTGGAAATGCTTTTCAATATTTCACTTCTTTGCAGTAGATAACTTAAACAGGCCTAGTAGTTAGTAAGACAGTAGGAGAAGTTGATAGATTTTTACATAAACAGAAGGAATCCTCAAAAAGCGATTATTTCTAATGTAAAACAGAAAGTTGGTGGAAAGTGGGAAAATTACTTACAAGGTTCATAAGAAAGTACAGCTCCAGAGACAAGTAGGTGATGAAGAAAGTGGGAAAATTACTTACAAGGTTTATAAGAAAGTACAGCTCCAGAGACAAGTAGGTGATGAAGAAAGTGGGAAAATTACTTACAAGGTTCATAAGAAAGTACAGCTCCAGAGACAAGTAGGTGATGAAGAACAGAGCGTAGAACCTGGACACGGAGTATGCCGGCATCATCACATCAGGGTAGCTGCCACACAAGCAACAGATCCACTCAACAACAAAACCTAAACCAAAACCAGTTTTACCACCACTGCTAGACCTGTTTCAACCTTAAATCTAATCCAAAACACATAATCAGTGACTTATTTCTGTAGAACCAGCTGTACCTCATTTACTGGTTGTTCCTTTGTAAACTTCCAGTGTTGTCTCATAACAGACAATTTACATTCACATGGTAAAAACAAATGTTTAATTTCCAAGCAGATAGGCTTTACTTCTGATTTGTAAATAAAAAGTTTGTTCACCACAAGACCTGTAATAAATAGGCTTATATTCTAATATGGCATTAATTAAGCAGATATTTGTATTCATGCCAGCAAAATTTGGATCGCATTTTCCTGATAATGGCACCCCAAATCTTCTGGAAAGGAGAACAGAGCAAACTTTTAAAACTGTGAGCAGTATTCTTGAGTCCTTATAGAATAACAAGTTTCAAAGTCTAGTGTTTTTCAACTGTCAACAGACTAGATATCTTGCAATTAAAAAACAAAAAAAGTTTTCTTGGTAGATCCTTTGGATTAATGTAAACGGCCCAAAGATGCGTATTCCTGTTTGCAGGTCTCTAGAAGGGAACTTTACAGTACTCACTTGGCTGTAGTTAGGAGAACAAATAGACTAATAAAGCTGTCTTGAATGGTCTTGAAGTACTGAAAACAGAACAGATATCAGCAACACAAGGAACACAAAAAACATATCTTAATATATTTTGATTTGTTATTTCACTGTTTATCAACTTTCATAAACCTTGCAGAAGTACTGAAAACAGAGCAGAAATCAGAAACACAATGAATGCTTAGGTACATATATTAATACATTCTGATTTGTTATTTAATTGTTGATCAGCTTTTATTTGACACAAGGTACTGAGCCAAGCTACATTCAACAACACAAACAAACCATGCTGCTCATACTTACTGGGTCATTAGGAACCTGGGAAAACAGGTAGAAACCTGAAATAACATTAAAGAGCTCAGTCACTATTCAAAACCCAGAACAGTACTTTTACACAAATTTTCAAGCAAAAGGAAATGTGGCTCCCACAAAAACATTACATTTAAAAAATCAGTGCCTCTATTCACACTCCAGCATAGATCCCTTTTTTTGAATTTTTAAACAGTGACAGTCCAACAAACATGCAAAGACAACAAATGACAATTACCTAGAATAGAAAAGATGAGCATGAAGAAAAGTAGCAGGATGATCATGTCCAAAATTGGGGCCAGAGACATCAAGATCTGGCGCGTTATCCTGTGGACAAAACAAGGCTATATTGTGCACAACAGAATGCTGAAATGATTTCCTCCCTAGGAAATGTCTTTTAGTGATTATTCTGGCATATGCTCACTGGTTAAGGTTATCAGGATTCTATGCCGAGTCAGCAATTAAGACTATCAAAATATAAAACAACAGCTGGGATTGCACGTGAATATGCACATGGGTAAGCATTATACTTTCCCAGCTATGTGAGTATGGCATGTCCACAAAGGGTTAAAAACAAAAAACAAGATGCAATAAACTTTAGTGTGAGGCTCTGAGGCTAAAACAGTAAAGCCGGTGACTATTCTGCTAAAGGCATGTTGTCCAACATTAACAAACATAATGCTGACAAAGGTTGTAACAGCAGTTAAGAAGCTAAAGGTTAACTTTAAGAAACAAGGGATACAAACCTGCGAATACCTTTGCAGTAATAGGAATGAATAAGAAAGAGCGGGCGTAGAGACCGAGTGACACGGAAATGGTTAGTCTGCCGCACCAACACCACAACTGCTTCTGTCATCATGAGGAGTACCAGTGCTAGCTACGTCAACAAGCAGGAACAAACAGCCACTATAAATTTAAAAGAATCAAAGAAAAACAAGTGACTGCCGCTTGGAGGAAAGTCCAAATTAAATTTAAAACAAGGGAACTGGACCAAGCTAGAAAAGGACAAAGACGAAGACAATCTACGTTTCAGGGCACTACCCCTTCATCAGGACGACACAAAAACGACAAAAACAAAAACAAAAAAGAACAAGACTTAGATGTGTCACGTAGGCTGCATGGCAGGAGAATGACCAAGGGACAGTGAGTAAGAGGGGTTTGGCTGCCCCTCTTTAACCCCTCTTACTCACTGTCCCTTGGTACACAAGTCTATCTCTTTATCCCTACCTCTCTGTTCTCTTTTATGCATTTTGCCCTTTTTTGTTCTCTGTTCTTTTTTTTAATAAAAAAATTGATTTTATCACAAAGAACATTAACCAAGAAATAAACAGTAAAACAACAACAAAAAGAGTTATGATGTTTAACTCATTCTTGATGTGGTCCTACAATGCATGACATTGCAGAAATCGCAGTATTTGGGGGGATTTTTATCGATTTTCGAAAAATTGTTAAACAAAATTATTAAAGATAAAAACATAATTCAAAAGTTGGTGGAAATTCCCCACCAATTCAGCCCTGGTAAGGGGTTCGAATCTCTTACAGCTGGCCAGTCTGCAGGAAAAACCGTCTCTGAAGGGCAAGCGTAAGAGATGCATAGGATGTCAGTATGCACCCAAGCTCGGTCTGGACCACTGACTAGGGCTTTGAATCATGACCAGAAAGCTGGCAAGGAAGACAGAGACCAAGAGACTAGCGTACCTGGTGGACTTTTGTCTCCCTCCCAGAAAGCGTAAGCCACATAGGCGAGATGGCCAGATGCCACTCATGGCTTCAAAAACCGCTGGATGCATAACTCAAGGGAGGAGAGTGAAGCACCACCAAGAGATGAAAAGATCCAGGTCAAAACCCAAAGGAGAATCCAAACCGGGGACAGCGCGATACCACAGATCAATGCAGCAAGGAGAGCCACAATGGCAAGCAACGGGACTCAGAGCTGCCCAGGGTGGCAAGGGCTCGCTCCCTGCGCACCCACCCAGCTGAGACTGACAAGAGGACTGCCAAGAATGAGAGGTGGTTGGCAAGGTCCCCTGCCCATGTGTGCTTGTGGTAAGCATGTGGTGAGGTGAACTGCCCGCAAAGCCCAAAGGTTGATGGGCAATTCGCCTCCACTTCTGACCAAGTGCTAGAAGCAACATGATGCAGGAAGTGGGCACCCTAACTCAAGAGACAGGGAGCACAATGGGAAGCCTGATGACAGCCAGGCCAGGATGGTCCATGGCCGGAACAGGAGGGCAAGGCATCTGGTGCTGGAACCAGTGCACATCCGCTGGATGGGTTGCAGGAACTGCACCAAGAGGGGGCCAGTGGAACAACCAACACCATCGTTCCCACCTATGACACCACTTGCTGTGCAGTGAAGGGACACTCACCAACGGGGCACCAACGAGCTGCTGAAGACAGTCGATGCGTCTAGGAACAAAAAGGACCGTCTAGACAACTGTGTCGAATGCCATGCTGAGAAACGTGAAACGGAGTATGGCACAAGTTGTGACTTGTTGAAATTCAGAGAGAACTCTAGCAGACATGCCGGCGACATGGCCACCTGCATGTGAAAGTGTCACAGGCCAGCTTCCACTGCAACTGTACTAGGGCGGTCACCTCCAAGTCCAGACCCACCTGTTCGTTTCTATTGGAAGGCAGATGGAACAGGGAAGGACAACGCGCCAGAGGGAGGGAAGCAGGCTCCAACAGCAGAGTGAACCCTGCCCGCATCACATGTGGCACCTATGCACTGCATGATTGGGTTGCTACTTATGACCGTGGGCCCCTCGACCCTGGGAGGGTCTAGTGCCAAGTCCATCTCTGGGCAAGGACTTGGTGCCAAACTTTGCCCTTGAAAGCCGCTGACCATGGCCTGCTGGAAAAATGCTTGCAAGACTCCTGGAAGGAGTGCAAGGCCTCGAACTGACACTTCAGAACAGCAGAAGTTAACACATCGGCCGCCTGTAGGGGAAAGCCCGAACAAGGATGACGGTGTGGGCGGCACAAGTTGGTGGACAGAGTCCGAGGGACGTCTGTCGTGGCATGCAGGGAAGATTCCCGTATAGCCAGCACCAAAGCTACCAGTGTGTGCATGGCATTGCAAAAAAAGCCGTCAGCGCACGAAAGCAGATTTGCAAGGCAGTGAAGTCTGTGTCTGGGTGAAAAACCATGCAGCCCTTGGTGTAAATGGGCTGCTGGTATTAGCCAACACAGCAGAAACCATGACACCGAACATGTCCATCACATTCCATACAGCCATCTCCAGTGGTTGACCTGTGACCACCAGTAACGTAGGGAGGAAGGGGGGCCTGGCACCTGCTGGAAGCAAGACCAGACCTTCCTGTGGGAGTCATGGGCCAGAAACGAAGTGCTGATACATGGCTTAGGAGGGCACCAGAAGGTATCCACGGGGTACAATTGTACAATTTTACATTTTTGTCATGCAACAGAAAACAACACATAGCTATTCTGATTTATTCTTCTCTGAAGGCCCAGTAAATGCAGCCTGTAACAGTTCTGTTTATAAACATTTGGAGTGAGCCACTGACTGACCTTAACCACAGTGCGCTTGTGACGTAGAAAAGTGTAAAGGCCTAGCCACTTGTATCTGATGATGAGCTCAAGGCTAAGGAAGAGGAGAAACAACACTTCCAGTGATCCATGAACCTACATCACCAAGCACACAGAACATCACAGTCATTATTGTTTCCACTGATCCATAAACCATAACTTGCTAACATAACATCATACTCCATATTTTGTAACAAACACTGGGAGACTAAAACGACCCAACTTTAAAATACTAAAACACTTAAAAATATTAATGCTAAAACAAGGATACCAGAAACTTTAATAGTTGGCACAGATGTACGCTTGCATACAAACATGTGCGCATGCATGCATGCTTGCACTCACTCTCTTTCTCTCACAAGCACACAGAAACACAGCAACTGTTACAGAATATAGCTCACCCCAACAGGTAGAGAGAGGAAGTTTACTGCTGGACGCTCACACAAAGCTAACAGCAATATGGCTAGCGCTGCTATGAAGTCTAGTATGTGAAACCAATGGTTATGAGCCACCTGTTGAAACAGCAACTTTGAGACAACATTCATAAATATTCAACAAAAATATGATTAAAACCACTAAATATTTGCTGTTTTCCCCATCAGTTTCTATTTTCGGTTAAAAATGATTCAGAAAGCCTGTGCCTTTCTTCTGTTCAAAACTTTACTCAGTAATGTTTCAATGTCTTTATAAATCATGCAAAAATGAGCAAGTCAAGAGAAAGTTTTCATTCATTTAGATTTACTATATTCCAAACATGAAGCAGACATACATGTCAACTACTTTTCAGGCCAAATCTATTGTAGGAACTCACGCCTAAAATTGTAACATGCAGTATTAAATCATAACAGCAAAAGCTATAAATAATGCTTTTTTGTTTTGTTTTATTTTGGTGGGGATCATGCATGGGGCTGTTCCAACATTTTCTAAAGTCCAACTGGTTTGTATAACTTAATTATCAAATCTATTGCAAAATCCATCAACTGACAAGCGGAAACAAAACAAAACAAAAAAAAAACCCAAAAGTTTTCTGCCAGCATACAGACCACACTGCACAAGCTGTACATTCAAATTCCATGAAGCAAACTGGTGCTGCAGCATAGTCTTCATTAAATGTGATCAAGCATAGCAGTCATTCAAAAACCACAACACTTGACATTTATAACTAAATCTCAGGTGAACAGGCACAAAATGACATCCTGGTGACTCTGCATGCTTCAGCAGTTCATTCCTGCAGAAAAAAGTTTCCACTGTGAGGTGGAAGCACTGTCCCTCTAAAACTGACCTACCTACCTCGCAAAAAGACCAGTTCAGATCCTGATGGGGTGGATCACTTGCTTTATGTTGAAAACTTGTCTAAATGCTTTACCACTGCTCAGTTCAAACTCAAAAGATACCTTGACTTTGCACTTATGTGTTGCATACACTAAGTAAATAATGATAGATACATGTATACTGAGCTATGCCATGTCACCTTCCCGCATATATTTTGTAATTTTATGCATCCTTTTGTTATAAAATGGCAAACTATAAATTAGACACAAGTAACAAATTTCAGAGTAAAGGGCTCCAAAACTTTTTTTATAAAAGAATGTTACATTTGTCTCTCAAACAACGTTTTGGAACAAGCTTTCTACTTCTACCATGCATGGAATCAGCCCACTTCATACTGCTGAGCAAGTGGAAAATGCTGTCTTGATGATAGACACATTCCAGTTGATTGTGTTATTCATTTTTTCAAACAAAAAAAGAGAGCACCAGGGATTACAAAATAAAAGGCAAAAATCTTAATTACATTGACTGCTTCCTGCTACTTCAGATGTAAACTTGTGGTAAAGCCATCTTGCCACACGTCCTTCTGTTTCATTCTGATATGTCCTTTACTTTCTTAATATGATTTTTTTATTTGTATTTTGTTTTGATAGTTTGTTTTCACTCCTACTGTAGTGCCCAGAAACACTGGTTTCATCTGTGTTTGTTTATAATCCTTGGTTCAGTGACTTTGTTTTTACCGCAGCAAAAATCTTCAGTGGTGCTGTACTAATCTCTCTCTGTGTGTGTATATATATATATATACCTCATAGGCAGGCAGAGATTCATGAGATCGAGGGTGTGTGTTGAACTTGTCATTGTTACTCCCCTCTTGTAAAAAGATGGCAGCCTCCTGATAGTTAAGTTCCCACTGCTGTCGTCGATGTTCTCCTGATTGGCAGTTATAGCATTGGTGTGGATCAGGAATATCGTGGCCCATATTTCCTACCTCATTGGCAATGTCATTTTCTGGATCACCTGAAGAAAGAAATGGCCCTCATTATTTCTACTGTTGTATACAGAATTCATAACGGGTGTGGGGGGGGGGAATTTTGCATACTTCACTGAGATGCTGGTGCATGGTGGTTAGTCATAACCTGATGGGTTCAATGCAGCAAGTAAGCTGCTATATTTCAAAAGCTGGGTTGCATAAGCAATAAATTTTAGAATGCGAGTGCCTGATTGCTTATTGTTTAATATCAAGTTAGAAGCGAAGGCTACATCAAGACCGAGGTGGGGTGCGGTGGGGGGAAGAATGGGAAAGGATAGTGGAGATTGTTGGGAGAAGAGGAAGGGGAGGCAAATGATGACGACACACTTTTTTGTGGGACAACCTATGTATGAAGACTTTATTTGGAAAGAGGGAGGCTGAAGGCTCCAGGAAAAAAGTGTGACGATCTGAGGCGATCCTGGGACGGGCAAAAGAAACTCGACGCCCATGTAAACAAGTGGCACATGCAGCGACGCGGGAACCTCAGTGCTACCGCTACGATACGGGCCGCCCAGGAAAACAGCTGAAGAGTTAAAACTAAAAAATGGGGTCTATTAATTATGTCAAATTTAGTACAAGTTTCACAATTTATCCATCATTCGCTGATCAAGCAGACTCGACGACTGATCAAGCAAGTAGTAAAAGTAGTACGTTTTCGATCATTGAGGGGAGGTGGCCGGTAAAATAATCAGAATTATCAAACTGTTTGAATAAAAGTTCTGTAGGATACAATTAAAAATTGTAACTAAGCGGTTAACGTACTTATGCTAAATTCTCTTCCTCTCTCATAGAGAATCAGCTGATTAGCGTCATGAGAACCCGCCATTTTGGTCGCGCTACCTTGACATTAGATAAAAATCAACCTTGACATTAAAGAGAGTTTCCTGTAAGAACCCGTACTGATGGAGTTTTTAGTATTAATGCGCAAGTTTGCTTGAGCAGTTTCCGTGTTGTTATAACTGTAACTTTGTAAATAAAATCCTTATTTGAGATGTTTTGAATATAAATTAATTTTAGCTGCCTTAAAGTTGCCACTAACTTTAATTTGTTTTAGAACTCTTTGTTGCTAATGTACTGATGGATAATGCGTGAATGTGTGAGATGGGTTCCAATGTTGCTAGGCGCAGGAACTAATAGTCTATAACAGCTTTGATTTTGATTGAGTTCTTATATCTGTAGTCTTTTGTTTGAAACAGCGGATCTTAAACACTGTGATTCAATTCCTTATGAAACAGACATTGCAGGTAATAGGATCTGCTTCTCCGTGGAAGACAGAGAAGCATAAGTCAACAGAACCATGGCGACATTAACGGAGACAATTCAAATGGAATCAACCAGCCAGTTGAAAATTCAGAATCGTCCCCGTCCTTCTTCCCGGGATTCCCTCCAGTTTTCGCCAAAACGACAGAACATTCGCCTGGATCCCTTCCGTGCTCTTGAACCAGCTCGAAAGAAACTTTCAACGATCGAGGCTCAGCGCGTGATGACTGTCATAGAAGACACTTTACGAAGAGTAGAAATCGTGATTCTCATTCCTCACATACTTAAAGACTTGGACCGATTTCGTGTGTCACTTGGAAGTGAACTTGTAGAGCTGCTGGAGCATCACAGGGTCATAATCTCCAGCTATGAAGAGATTCGACAAAATCTTGAGACACACATGGGAAGAAGAGCGTCGAGAAGTCCTTATGCTGACGAGACTATCAAAGAAGAAGAAGATGATGATGATAATGAAAAGGAGGCTGTTGAAATAGAATTTGAGGAAACAAAAGGTATAAGAGAAGGATCAGCTAGTACTGGAAGGTCATCGGCGCGCAGCATAGATACCCAAATGGAGTCCATGCTGAGGAGTTTATCAATGGTTGCCCAGCAGATGAGTCATTCAGGCAGAAACATTCTGAGAGCCTTCTCAGTAAATCCTAGCATTTTCCAGGGTGTGAGTAACAAGGTAGTTCGGAATGATCCCACATGCAAATCTTTCATTACCTATCTGCAAGAACTCCGTGATATCCTCATGGGCAAGCTGTTAACCACCCCTGAAGAAGAACGAGAACGTCAGAAATACCTCACAGAGATCTCAATACGAGAGCGTAACAATGCTGCCATAATTGAAAAGCTAGAAGCAGAGCTACAAGAAAAAAATGATGACAAAGATCAAGAGGTGAGTGTTTCTGAATTCAATGAGGAGAATAGATTTTTTGATTCAACTACAGAAAGCAGCAGAATTAACTTTTTTGTTTGTTAAACACCATATTGTTTTGTGATATCAACATCAGTAAATGTAGATGCAATTATTCCAGTTCATGGATATGTCATCAGATAGCTTTGTTGTACTCTGGGATGCAGATCTTTGCTTACTCACGCAAAAGAGAAAGGAAACACAACTCTGTTTGAGAACAGTACCCAGTCATCCTATAGATCTACAGAAGTGATTGTCTGGGCAGAGAGTTCCTAGAAACACTGGTGTGAAAAACCTCATTTGAAAAATTGTTTTTAGTTTTCCATAGCAAATCGGTATATGCCGATTTGGTGTAGTGCGCAAATCACTGTGCATAAGCATACCAGTTAGGGGAAAACTGTTTTTTTCTGTAAATTCATCCTGTGATTAGTATTAAGAACTGAAACCTAAAACTGGTTTTCTTTGTAGTCTTAATCTGTATTCTTTTGTTTTCAGATATCAAAGAAGAATGAGATAATCAAACGACTCCAGGCAGATTTGCACCAAATTGATAAATTTTCTGAAGAGCACATTCGGAGGGTTCGGGTAGATGCTGAAAAGCAGGAAGCTGCTGATGAGAAAAATTCGGAGGGCAAACGACAGAAACTCCAGTCAGAGATTTCCCAGCTGAAGTCCCAGTTGCAGAATTTAATTGCTGAGCATCGTGAGATAGAAAAAGACCTTCGAGTTGTAAGGATCACATATGCACTTCTCTGATTATTAATTTGTCTGTTTTGTTATTTTATTACTTGGCAGTAAGCACTAGTTTGTTTTGGTTGTTTTGGTTTAGGGAGGAATTTTTTTATAATAACAAACGTATTAAAATGTGAAATTAATGTGAGCTATCGGATGAAAACTCGATGAGAGTAAAAAAAAAAATGGATCATTGACTAGAAGGGCATGTGAAAATATAATTTGAAAACTATTCTTTCATCTTTCTTACATGACAGTTTTAGTACATTCTCAGACAGAATTAGTAGTTTATAGTTTTCTCAGGATGTCAGAGGGACAGCTTTATATTTAATTCCAAAAATGTTGCTAAACGGATATCATAAGATTGCAGTAATCATTAATATGTAACAGCATTTAGTTAAAAACTAAAAATGGTCCAGCATATTCCTGCCTTTTAAGGCATGGTAAAAAAAATTAATAATTAGGTTCAGCAGTACTCATATTAGTATGCAAGAAGACTTGAGTCATAGTCTCCCGGCTGCCTCCCCATTAGTCTCTAAAGTACATAATGTGTAGTAAATGAGGGAGAAATGACAAGAGATGCTGAAGAAGGCAAAGACAGACCAAAGTAAGGTGAAGGTAAGGAGATAAATTTCAGAGGATGGGGTTTTTGCATGGGGAAATCTGACCACTCAATGTTATGACCTTACCATTGTGTATTTGCAATGTCAGAGTGGATAGGACCCATGGTAGGCAACGAGACAACAGACAATCTATGCCTTTTCTATAACTTTCATAAGTTATCCAAACAAGATTTTCAAAATATGTTATCTTGTGCATGGATTCAGCTCTCAATACTTGCGTAAGTAGTTAATCCCATGACTGCATATTTTTTCATAGGCCATGGTCTGCATGTTTCTGTTGTAGAAAAAGTTCAAGATCGAGACAGAGGTGGAAAACTGGATAATGCGTTACGATCAAGATTTAGGTGAAAGACAGGTGAGTGCATACATCTTTTTTTCTGTTCTTGTTCCTTTAAACGTTAAAGTCATTTCATGCAAATACAGGAATGATTCATCACAGGCTATGTAAATCTCCCAGGTTATATTTATTTCTGAATGTGAGCATTCTGTATCACTTTCAGAATATATTTAGATATTTTAACGTTAAAAAATGCCATATTTGCTACGCAAACTTCTAATGGTTTCAGGATGAATATGAAGAAATCGATGCCATCTACACAGATGAGAAGAAACAACTCCATGAACTGGAAGAAAGATTCCATACACTTGAAAAAGAGTATGTGGCCATCATGGATGAACGGCGTGTGGCTCGTGAGAAACGTGAGAAAGCAGAACGGGAGATAGCTATGATGATTAAGTGTGCCACCACAATCCAGGCCTTCTGGCGTTCGTACAAAGTGAGGAAGGCCATAATAGCTAAAAGCAAAAAGAAACGTGGCGGTAAAAAGTGATAATGACTCTGGAAGACAATATAAATGAACTTCCATTTTGAAGTCACATACAGATGCTGTGTTTGCTTTTCAGTTGTATGCTATGCAGTCAAATACAAAAGAGCACTTTAAGGTTTTGTAGTTGTGCATAATTATTGCAAAAAAAAAAATTGGGGGATATGGTATGCAACTGTCCACATGTAGAAAGCCATATATCATGTTCACATAATACAATAAATGTGACTGTGTGGTGTAATTTAGCCCATAATTAGATCCAGAAGAGTTTTATAGATGTGTCTTTATGTTTACAATGTACATACCAGCACCACTGTGGGTGTGTGCTCCCTATGTGTTTTTGCATCCACCTACATCCATGCACATATACAAGTGCATGCATGCAGAGAGAAGACTGTGAAAACGTGTGTGCATGCACATATGCTCATAATCATATACTTTTAATGTATTTACTTTCACTTTTATTAGAAAGATCAAACAACACATAATTATACAAGTAGTAAAATCTATATTGATACAAATGAGCAGGGACCAAATTATCCTTACTTTTACACAATAAGCATCAAACTATAAAGTATTATAGGTATTAGAACTTTGTATTGATGTGAACAGCCGTTATTGTGTGTGTGTGTGTGAGCATGCATGCACAGCTGCTGGAGGGGATAGGTCAAAATTAAACTACAGGATTTGAGTTCAGCTCTACTACCATTTGAGGCTATTTTCTACTGCGACTCCAGTATTCTCATCTAATTACAATTCTGTGTGTAATTAAAAATTATGAAAAAATGTGTTCTGTGGTCATGGTTTACTGTATGCTTTTGTAAAAGAAAAACAGTGAGCATTCAGGAAGTGATGTGATGATATACATGTGATGTGATATATATATATTTAAAACCCAGAAAACCTTAAAATTACAATGTAAAAAAAATTAAAGCATGTTTAAATAATAAACTATTATTAAGTAAAAAATATTTGTGGATATGTGAAGATAAACATGAAAAAAATACCATTAGACTACTCCATTAAATTGTTGACTTACAAGAAAATAGCCAAAGTTAAGAACCAAGGTCAGAAAGGTGGAGATAGAGACAAAAATCAACCATAGCATTGGAAAATGCGCAAAACTGAGGCGGATTGAAAAGCTCCCACCAATTAGTAATGTTCAATATGTTAGGACGTTATTCACTGAAGGGAGTGACAATTCTGGCTGAGGTTTCTCTATAATGGATGTAGTACTTAGTGATTTACCACGGCCCCCTCATTATCATTATCATAGAATTTAAAGGAACAGACTAATAGAGTTCACACTGAATGATTTTAAATGCAGTTCATGAGCATGTAGTCCACTATGACTATGGTGTAAATATTTTAATACCGTTCTAAGGGCATTAAGTACTTTTTAAGCATGTGTCAAATTTCAAAATATTCGAGAAGTACTAGATCTACATAAATGAGTAACGAAGCAGAAGACTTCCCATACATTCTTATCGTGCAATGCTGCAACCGTACTATCTTTAGCAGCGACTGCTGTAAAGGTAATAATAGTATACAGTGCGGGCATTTCTGCTGGGTTTCTGACTGTGAATTTGATGCCTCATCTGACCAACAAACTAAGTCATTACATGCGACATTAGAGCTAACCCAACCCGAGCATCGCAGTAGAAGAGCTAACAATACATTAAGACGTATCCGGCATGATCTCATCTTACATCTCTGGAATGCACCGTCGACATCAGTTTCATCGCTAACAAATTACAGGAATACTAGATTTATTAAGAACTGATTCAGACACCACGGACGTATCCAATGGATGTCCGCTGGAAGTGTAATTTCTTCTAGGAGAACGGAAACTAAAAAATACTTTGCTTTTTTTAAAATTCAAATTATTCTGCCTGGCTTTGGGTAGCATCTTGCAATAGAAATCACATCCGCTGTCATAACAGTTACTTCCCTTGGATTTGCGCTGATTGCCAGAGAGGGCAGTGCGGCCAGCCCAGAGAAACGATGTTCAGTGGAGTTTATTGATTTCTCGGGACTAATGTGTCGATACTGCACTAATCTAAGCAGATGAAAACCGAACGCTAAACTGAAGATGTCTTCCATTCATTTGCCACGAGTCGCCACCCAAAAAGGGAAACCTCTTGACGTAGAAAGAGAAAATTTTGAGAAACGTCAGGTGGGTTACGTTTCTTCGTTCCTCAAGTGTGCATGCCGAACAGTGTTATTCTTACCACCCTCTACTAGTGTAGTAGCTTTCATTGAGTGATCGTGAGGCAGTCAGGTCAGCAGCCCCAAAGTTATGTTAGATATGGTTACAAGGACATGGTAAGTCATGTGAACCACCTCACAATATCCTTCTTAGCTACAGAGCACTGCATAAGTGTCATCGATTGTACTGCTGTATTGAGTAGACGAGTCACTGAGTCAGCAGACGTGGTTTGAGCCCAGTGACGAAATCCATACCCCTACCCCTACCGTTTTATTGTCATTACTCATTGTATAAGGGAGCGTTACTAGAGAATGTTACATTTGACTCAAGTAAACATATTAGTTTGGCATGATAACCTTTAAACCAAACCCAGTGTTGTGGGACAATTCTTTGTAGCAGAATATGTTAAAGAATGCAGAGTTATACTCATTAGTGACACATTAGTACAAGCACCCATGCACTAAGCAATCATGTTACCCAATTAACAGATAGTACACATCAGGCAAAGATAAGCAGTCGTGTCTTTACACAGTTTCAGTTCATCAGTGATTGAAATTAAAATAATGAAAGGTGGGAAAATAATTCCAAATTCACCTACAATCATTAAAAATAAATTGAAAATGTAGTCATAAGTCACTGTAGCCTAATTGGGGACAGTGAGAATGAAATAAGCAGTTGCACCTTTGTTGCAAAGAGAGAGAGATAGAGTGCACATGCACACTTTTGTCCATGTACGCATATGAATGCACACATACTATGTTGTTGGGGGGGGGGGGTACATGAGTATGCATGTGTTTGTAAAAGAGAGGGAGAGGGGGCGACTATGTTAAAATATGGGAAATTTTTAACTCAAATCTGCTTACTTAGTTTATATTGCAACCATATTATTTAGAATAGTCATCAACATCATAGTTTTTATGGTTAGAAATTTTGGGATCAGTACTTACGAATTTGCAGGTATTATTACTAGTACTGCTCTTACTTGTAGTGCCGTATTTATTGACCATATTGCTTAATGTGTTCATCAGTAATGCATCCCCACCATATGCAATTATATGTGACATAATTTGGATGTAGTCATTGTCAGAGTTAATACTACGATACCCATATGCCATTATGGGTGTACAACAAATTGTGCAGAACTAGAACAGTCTTTTTTTTGTATGTTAACTAAATATATAAACTTAAACTAAAGCCATATGACCATCAGGTAAAGAATAAGCGTCCATCAGTACATGCAAGGAAATCTTGAACTTAGCCTCACTTTGTCACAGTATGCTTTCTAGCAGCAGGACCTTACATTAAGAATCTGAAGGGGAGAAGGGAACCACTGCCACATGTATGTACACAGAACAGCACCCTAAGTTAAACTTCAAGGGAGGCTTGTGGACATTGCCCATGCTGGAGATTGCCGAAAACATTAGTGGGTAGCACAAGACCAGAAATAATGTCATCAGAAGGAGTAAGCTACGTGTACTGCTTAGTCTAGACAAGCATATAGCTTTGTACTATGAGTTAATGAGATTCACCGTGCAGCTCATTATCAGATTTGATCATGTGATGAGGAAAGAGAAGATGGAGGAAAAGCTTTAAGTCCATATTACACTATATGTTTGAGACGCTAGCGTCCTGGAAGGTTGAGAAGGGCTGGTTGCCCTCCAGCTCAATGACACCATTCGCAATAAAGAACGCAATGAAAACATGACACACTGATATGCTCAGATTTTTCTTTTTCATTGTTTAAATTAAATAATTTTTCTGTTTTTATTACTAGTAATTCCCATTTTTGTTCACAGTCCTTATGATCTATATGACATACAGTCAATCAGAATCAGTGGAATAAAAATCATTGATCAGTAGTAGACACTATCAATCAGCAAATCGTGTTAATCACTTGTAGTTGTAGGTGGAATATAAAGGAAGTATTTGAAGAAATTTCCAACTTGTGATTGGGAATCAACCCACGATAAATCAGTAAACCAGTTTTGGGTTATTAACATTGTTGCAGGGTAAGTTAATCCTGTAAGCATGTAAGTGTGAAAAGAGTTAAATAGTACTGGTAGTAGCAATATAGATTCAAAACAAATGTGCACAAAAAACTAAGCCAACAATAAAATGGTGAAGACAAAAGTACTGAAACATAAGCATAACAACCTTCAATAATTAAACAAATGGATACTGATGAATGTGACTTTTTCACTTTTGGTACTACTGCAGCTTCTCTACAACACACTGACGTACCATCGTCTAGGTTGATGCGGGCCTGTTCTTGACTTGACGTCACACTCACGGTTTTCCAGCTAACTGAAGATTTTTTTTTCACGATAGTTTTGAAGTTGTAAACTCAAAATCTGCTTATGAATAAATCTAATTAGTGATGGATTAGAATTCTGTGATAGCAAATTAGAGCGTTTACACCATACTTGTTAATAAAATATTTGAATTTGTGCTTTCATAAATGGAAGTTTTGTATCCACAACTCATGCTTGTTGTTGAGTGCTGCCCATGATTTGACAGAACGTAAACAAAATATTTTTTGTAACTGTCACCTTGTCCATATGTGCAAAATCACACAAATCTTTTGTTTTGTCATGTCAAGTAGCTTTTTGTCCATGTGAAACCTCAAATAAAGGTGTATAGATTAGATCTATAACTAATATTTCTGTACACGCATGGTTTAAGGGTGCTTATGATACTGTTGCCGTGTTGGTATTCTCTAGCAGCTGGCCTGCCAGACACCTTGCACTATAGAAAGCAGTAATAGGACTGGCTAGCCCTTTGTTAAATTAAGTGTGACTGGTTGGGACTGAAGCCTGTGAAGTCCCAATGGGGAAGCATGTTAACTTGTCTCAGGGAACACCTAGTTTCGTGGCAGAATGTTTACCAAAAAACCCCATCATGATAGTATTAATGGTATTTAACTCAAACTCTAGTTGCCTTTCTTTCTGTTTAGTGAAGTTGGTGTGTAGGCTGTTTAAAAGAAGCAAGAAGGAAGCACAGCAGAAGGGAGCCAAACTGATTTCTGTAATCTCACAAAGACCCAGAGAATGGTCTTCTGGGTGCATGGATTTCTCTCTCTGAGAGACAGAGAAGGGCTGAAGGGTTCAGTGGCTATTAAAAAGAAAAAGGTCAACTGGTGTCCTTAAACGGGTTGGCATGCGTCCCAGGGCAATTTAATACTTCAGTGTGACTTTTGTGTTGGCTCTTTCTCACTGTGTCATGATTGATTCTGGCTTAGTGGTTTAGTTAGTGTGTGCATGCCTGGTCAGTACAAATTGCTTTTTAAAAAAATTCTTTAGTTGGAAAAGACATTATCACCACTGGGGGAAAAGTCATGGGTTGGGGTGGGAGGTGCGTTATTTAGTTTTAAACTGAATGAGCTTTGGCATCAGGCTGTGCAGCTAATGCACATGAATTCTCTTCTGCCGATGTTAATAGCCAAGGAAGAATATTGAGTTTAAATTACCAGACTCTTGTCCTTTTCAGAGGGTAGAAATGATTGAATTTCTAATCACTGTCTGTTAGGTGATGCAGCTGATAGTAATAGTAAATGAGACCTGCAGTGACGAAATTACTGTTAAACTAAAATGGTCCATGGAGGTGGACACGAAACACATATTTTACTGCCCCTTTTAGGGATGGTGAATGTGTTTTATAATAAAATTACTGTTAAATGGTCCGTGGAGATGCACACCAAACACATATTTTACTGCCCCTTTTAGGGATGGTAAATGTGTTTTATAATCAAATTACTGTTAATCTAAAACGGTCCATGGAGATGGGCACAAAACAAATATTTTACTGCTACTCTTAGATGGAGATGTGTAACATGCAAAACTTAAGTCTTTCACTCAAGATCACATGTTCATCAGAGTATGCATGGATTTTGTGTGCATGTTACATGGATTAGAATAATATGTACTTGTTAACTTTGTTTCCATGTTATATAGATTAAAATATGTACATGTTCACTTTGTGTGCATGTTCATTCACAAATGCATGCCATATGATACTTCTGTTACCTGTATGTGAGTAGATTTCCTTTCACACGCATACATGTACAAGTGACAGAATGTGATGATCGCTGATGACAACTTCTTCACTGTCTTTAGATAACATTATAATTATATTTCATTGAAATTGTGGGTGGTATAGTGTTGTTGCAAATAGATTTAGTGGTGTAATTGTGCTTATTCTTTGTTGATAGGCAGTTGCAATAAACAAAGCCATCAACAACCAGGAGACACCTGTGAAAGAGAAGCATGTTCGCAGTATCCTTGGCTGAGAGATTGTTGCACCTTAGGCAGGTGGGATGACTTGCTTACACAACTGCTGCTGTCTTAGTTGAATGGGCTTTTCTGTAGTCTTCTGTAGCCAGGGTCTTATGGGACCATTGTGGCTGAGTCAGTGACTGGTTTACTGAATAGCTGAACATCTCGATCGTTTATGATTTTGTTTCCTGGTTGAGAGAATTGTTAATGTGCCAGGCACAGAGTGGGGAAACTGCATTTGGATTTAGCATGTAGCGTGTGCAAATATTGCAAACAAGTTGGTGCATTATTCAGTTTCAAACAGTTTGTGACATCATCTTCTGAATAGCCTTCCATGTTGATGTATATATCAGAAGAGAGCCTGCACAGGTCTGACCACACCTACAAGCTAAATCAGTTTTTTAAAGTCTAAAAAGCTCCTTAAATGCAGAATCATTTTCTGCTTAAATACAGGTACAAACCTGACAAAACTAAGCTGATTGCACCATGAGATGAAGTCAGTGCTGCTGCCAGTAAAAAAAAATTATTGTGAATTGTTTACTGAGATTTATTTTAGCAGTGTGTTGAAGCTAGCTTGTATTCAGGTGTGTTGTCTACTGGTTTTAGGGCAACATAATTTATCTCTCTCAGCTAATGACTCAGGATGGACCAGGCTTCTGACAGCTTGGTGAGCAGGAGGTACAGATAAATGTATCCGTTAATGTCCCTAGGTACTTAGGCACTGAGCAACGATTGGTTAATTTTCAGCTTAGTGGGCCCCTCGTCACTATCAACATTCCAGGCTGCTTTTGGTGCCATATGCACTTCCTCTAGATTCACCTCCTGGCTGGTTGCCTTGCTGTCAGCTTTAAAATGTTTGTAGGGGCAGATTGTATGGCTTGCATTCTCCACTTATGACGATAAAAGAAGCTAGTATTTAAAAAAAATTGTTCTCGCTCATCGCTGCATTTTTGATTGGTGAATCATTCTTTCTTGCTTTTCTAACATCTTCAGCAGTTTATATTTACCTCCATGGGGAGTTTTTATTTCACTTTTGGTGGTGGTGGTGTTGTGGGGGGGTATTGGGTTTTTGTTTGTTTTTTTTTAAGTTGTAACAACGTAAATGGCTTCATCATTAGCATTTCTGAGTGAGACATACACAGTGCACTGCAGATAAATGGGCTCTTTCACCCTATTCTCAAGCAGTTCCAAGGCAGAAAGGGAGCTGGGATTGATCTTGTGTCCTTGATAAACTTGATACGCTTAATTCTGCTTGGAGTCTTGGTAACTAGTAGTGCTGCCTCCTGTTTGAAGGGTTTGTGCAGCAGAGCAGGATGTTAGCACAGATTCTGCACTACAGCTGTATCTCTAAGCCCAAGTGCTTGGAAATCTTTCAGTTTCCTGATTTCTGCTGTAGATGTCTGTTGCTGAACTACAGACTGTGTATATTATCAGACATCCAGATCCGGAAGTTAACTAAGTAACATTTAAGATGCAAAGCTCAATAGCAAAGCTGCTTAGGCTGAGTTGACACTTATGGCAGGAAGGTACTTGTAATTGATAATAGAACACACCCCTGCACTTTTTTATAGTTATATTTTTGGAGGATTTAAAAAAAAACCCTGGCAGAAGAGAAGCCTTATGTTTTCGCATTTTGTTTCTTGTGGGTGTAAATTCTTTTGTGGTAAGCTAAGTTCATTGCTAGTTAATTTCTGGCAGAGGTCTGTAGGAAGACGGAAATGCACAAGTCTGCCACCATTGCTGTAACTGCATGTAACAAAACTAGCAGTAGGTTCCCAAGCTGTGAAAATTTACACAATGTCTGCCTCCTTTTTTTTTTTTTTTTTTTTTTTACTGTTTCCCTTTATTATTCTTCGACATTCCCAAGATCTTGTGCTCTGAATTATAAAGAGGGAAGTTGTGTGTGCCTGTCACTGTGCCTGTGCCTGTGCATGTGTGTGTGTGTGTGCAAGTGATTCTGCGTTTGTGGATGTCCTTGGTTGTTAACTGTGCAGGAGGTGTAGCACCTTTCTGTACCTTATCTTTCTTGTTGGCATGTGGCAGAGATGTGCATCTTGAGATGATCACTAGTACAGTATGCTGTGTAACTTAGAGTGTAGGTATAGCTTCTGATATGGATGGCAGATAAGATTTACAGAATGTGGTCACTAGTCCTAGTCTAGTTGTAGAGGAATGCTTACCACTGGGCACGCTGTGGAAGAACAAATTAAAGGACAACACTTTCCACAGTTCTTGAGCAGCCTGGTTCAGTAAGATGCCACCCTCTGGGTAATGCTAAGGTCACAGGGCAGATACAGAAGATTATAACCTTTTTTGGCCAAAGAAATTAACACCATATTTTTATTTTTAGATTAGGAATACTTCTGTATTCCCCTTCTGGATGCCCTCTCAAACCTCAAAGAAAAAGTGTCATCTTGTTTCACTGAAAAGGACTAACCAAGAGAAGCATGATTTGAGTACATGCTGTGCATCTGAAGTGTGGACAGTCCAAAGAGGAATGTTTGAGGCCATCAAGCAAATGGGAAAGTTACACCCACAGGAATTTTTTTAATGTAGCATGGAAACCCAAGGGTCATTCGGGCAAAAGGAGAAAATGTTTGCTTGTATGCAGTGGCATTTCTGCTGTGTTTGCTATTGGCTGCTTGTTTGTGGAGGGCAGTCTTTTGTTCTGTTTAAAATCTCATGTAAATTCCTTTCTCCTTACCCCTGGTAATAACCCCATCCCAGGTTCCTTATTCTGAAACATGTACAAAGTGTTTATCAAAGCTTTTTAATTGTAGTAAACTAAATATAAACAGCTTTTAGAGTAACAAAAATACAAAAACACTGTTCTGGTTATAAATGCATTACATTTTAAGAGTGTACTTATAAATTACAAGAGGAATTTGTGTCTTTATACTTAAAAAAGGATTGTCTCCAATTGAAATAAAAGTATTGTTTTGCTTCTTTGCTGAAACCATGGTGAACTACTTGTGAGAAAGAAAGAAAAATCCCTAACAGATAAACAGATGCTATTCTTGGCACATTCCAAGACAATGGAGGAGGCATGTTCTGGAACATTGCATCCAAAATGCCAGTACAAGCCAACCCCATTGTCTGTTGGAAGTTTCTGCAGGTGGTACATAAACTGATGAGGGATGGACATCCAAATGTGAGTGAAATAATTTGTTTCTTTGTGCCTTGTGGCCTTCTTTTAGTTTTATTTGATGTTAATGTCATATGAGAAGAGTTAAAAGCATTGCTGTTGATGATCATAAGAATTACTTAGTGTGCTACATTGTGTGAAAAAGACTGCATTTATAAAGAGAAAAGAAACAAGTGACTTCTGCTTGAGGTAAAGAAGGTAACAGCAAAGAGAACTTCGCTGAGTGAGACTTGGACGAGAGGTCAAATTTTGGGCATAGCTCCTTCTTTGGGATGACACAAACAGATAATAATAAACAACAGAAAGTGTATTTATGTAAAGGGCAAACTTGTGTATCTCCTGTTAATGCTAAATGTAGTCGTCATGTCTGATTACATCCTTAGACTTAGCAGTAATTTTACTGCTGTTCTTTTTTTTAAAAAAGATGTTTTGGTGGTTGGAGTCACTGAAATAAAACGAAAGGAATATGAAGCTTTATTTTCCCACAGGCATCTTAACTGTCTTGTTCTTTTCAAATTTCAGGTTGTCCCTGATTCTTACAAGTACTGTAGCCAGCTCAGAGACCTTGGAAAACTATGGGTAGGTGGTGTGTACTGTAGTTGTACATTAGCCTTGTTTCCTGATATTCTTCAGCTCATGGCTTGTCATATCCCTGCTTCTGTTCTATCAGTGGATGGAGAAGACTTGATTTGCCTGGGTTGGCTTACATAAGCATTTGTATTTGCAATTCCGCTTTCCGGTCAAAAGAATAATCAGTAGGTGCATTTGTCCTGTGTACTATTATGTATGAACTGCTTATATGAAGACTCATGCAAGCCAGCCAAGATCACATGCGGTGGCTGTAGCTGCTCAGATGATAGGCTGTATGTCTAAAGCAGTTTGTTTTTCCTTGTTGTATATTTCCTCAGGTCAACAAGTATTTAATTAGTTTGGACATTGTGCTGTGATCCACTTTAGAGTCTGTTTAGTGCCCTTAGGCTGCAGGCAGAAGAACAATTTGGTCTTAACACATGAAGAGCTATCTGCTCATTGTTTGTGGCTTCTGTTGTGACATCTCTTTTTATCAGCAGAGCTGGTCTTACCATTCATGCTCTTGCGTTAGTGGCCCCTTCCTTTCTAGGATTGCTCAGCAGTCTGATGGTTACAGCCTCTGCTTCTGTGGTGGGACGTTGGAGGTTTGCCTCATGGCCAAGTCATAGCTAAGGCTTAAATTGAAAAGTTAGCAGCTTAGTGGCCCCCCCCCCCTGCCAGGTGCCTGGCACTATAGGAAACAGTATTAGGACTGTTTGGCCCCGTGTCAGTACAGTGTGACTGGGTGGAACAGAAGCCTGTGTTGGAATGGCAGTCCCAGTGTGACAACACGTTAATTTTTCTCAAGCAACACCATCCTGACATGTACCTCATTTGTGGCTGAAAGTTAAGCAGTAAAGCCTGCCGCCCCCCCCCCTCCCCCAAGAAAAAACCGCCTCCCTTTCTGTATGGATCACAATATACAAGATTCATTTTGGTAACAGTCTGGGACACTAGATGACGATGCTTTCCCATCTTGTTGGTGTCACATTGACCCATCTGAATGCTGAACAGGGACGTGTGTACCAAGTGCATTTGTGGCTGATCTGTCTGTTAACTGTTTATTATAACTTATGTGGCTGTGTTTCTTCAGACTTCATCAGCATTGTCATGTGATGTCCTTGATACTTCTTCTGTTGAGTACTTTGGTATTGCCTTGCTTAGCTGTGATCTTTGCAGATGAAAAGTGCCCATGTTTACAGTTTACATGCCACACAATACTGGCCAGCTGTTGCATATGACTTGTGTCACAGGTTATTTATAGAGCACCATTGGACATTCATTTCTCCTGTGACTCACTGTAGACAGATACGAAAAAATAGCATTTTAATCAATACTTGTAGTTACTAAGAATGCTTAGGATTCTTATATTCATTATGAAATGGAATGGGTTTAATGGCAGCAGTAGGAAAATTCTTGTATTTAGAAACATTTTTAACAAGATAATGTCATAAATTTCTAGAAAATTTTTATCAGAGGAAAAGATTAGGCACAGCATCTGAGAAAAAGGTTATCTTTTACTATAGGGGTCATCTTGTCCTATCGGGTTCATCTTGTTCTATCGGGTTCATCTTGTCCTGTCGGGTTCATCTTGTCCTTTGTCCTTCATGCAGCATAAAAAGGCTGGTCTGCCTGCTGCTATCCGAAGTAGAACCGGGATATCAAGTGCTGTTTGTTCCTTGATCTTATCAAGCCAGCATTGCAAGGGCCAGTCTGACTTTGACTTCTGTAGTAAATCATACATCTCTGGTCAGGGTTAAAGCTAAGATATTTGAAAGTTTCTTCATCTTCAAGCTTTTCTTTATTCATAGTGATGTCTGCATGGTTGTCACTTGTGTTGTCACTTTACTTTGTTAGAGTTCACCTCTTTTCAATAAGCCCCTGCTCATTCTGCAAGCACATCTGTCAGTTCCTGCAGTTCTTTACTGCTGCCACCTAGGAGGTCAGTGTCGTCAGCAAATCCCTGGTCGGAAATAGCTCCTCCTACAGAGATGGTACATCTGTGTTCTTGGAGGGTCTCACATATCAGATATGATCTTTTCAGGGAAGAGGTTGAAGAGAACTGGGGATGGCAGGCAACCTCGTCGGACCCCTACTGTGGTTTGGAAGAAGTTGCCTATCTGGTTGCAGCGCTGCTGATATTTTCATTCTGATGCAGTGCTTCAGCAACTTGCTCTAGGCTGCCTTCAGTGTTGAGCGACTGCAGTACATGCCAAAAGCCTTTGTTCCTTACTGTGTCTAAATTCTTCTTAAAGCAACAAAATGTACCGGGATAATTGGGTAGCTGCTGAGCTGAAGTCAACCCCTAGAATACTCAAATTTTTTATCATCAGTACTACTTTAGTGCTGCTGCACCAACATTGTTTTTGCTGCCTGTGCTAGCTTAGTCCTGCTGGGAGTGTGATTTGTTTACTATAAGAGATACTAGTTATGAGTCATAGTTATTGATTATAAAAGTAATGCTGAAAGGATCATTTAAACACTTGGGCCTTATGATTGCAGGGTCACTTAAAAGAGGGTTATGGGAAATTGATTGGGCTGTACTGCACCCTTCTCATCCAGAAACTGAACTTCCACAGAAAGGTGAGTTACACTTATGGGAAGTAACTCACAAATGGAAAGAAAATTAGACAGATTTTTTTTTTCCCCCGGCGTGTTTAACCTGTACTCACACTTGCTTTTCTGCTCGAGTCTGTGACTCAAAGTGCTTTCGTCACTCCCCGACTTTTGTGCTACGTGTTTTGGTCGTTCACTTAGCCATGCAGCTAGTATTACAGGAATTTTTTATCTCCATGTAATCATGCTTTGCTTTATTGTTGCGGTCTGTGACTCAAAGTTCTTTCACACTCCCTGACTTTTGTGCTAGGCGTTATACTTGTTCACTTAGCCATGCAGCTAAGGAATATTATAGGAATATTTATTTCCTTGTATCACACTTTGCTTTGTTGTTGCGGGTATGTGCCTTAGTGCTTTCATCCCTCTCCAACTCTTGTGCTGTTTTGTTTCACCTAGTGATGCAACATGGGTTTTTCCATTTTCCACGCTTTGTTTTATTTATTTTCTGGGAGCGTGACATAGTGTTTCGTCACTCTCCTGTTTTTTTTTTGTTTTTTTTTTGTGCGTGCTAGGTGTTTTTTTTTCCACTTAGCTGCATAGTGTGTATTCCTCCCTGCTTCTGGCTTGGATGGGATTACCTGGGATCTCTCCCACCAGCATTGGTCTGGCAGTTGTCGCCGTTTTCTTGGCCTCGGTCATCCACCAATACTGCTGTTTTGCCACCACACACAATGCCTTACGCCGCTGTTGTTTCGATGCCGTTTCCGCTTCTTGACAACAGCGTTTTGGCATCAGTTTCTCTTACTTCCAGGCCCTCTATGCTTCTGGTTTCTGGTGTGACCACCCGCTGTGGTGGTGAGAGTAAGGGAGCGGAGCGGAAGGGGGGGAGGAAGCGGCTGTCAGACACCCCCTTGAGGACATGTCGGTCATGATGGAGGAAGTGCAGATGCATGTTTTTTCTCCACTTACTTGTGAAGTAATGCACATGTTAATGCGTCAGGCGCCTCTGATTGTGTGCGTTCCAGTCGGTGGAGCAGTCACCCTTTTCTCTTCCACAGAGAAAACCTTTTTCGACACTGATGGACTGTGCTGCGCACTTCCTTCCTGTGGTGAGGGCATCGCTTTTTACTCAGACCATTTCCTCCTGCTAATGCACATGTTCATGCATCAGGCGCCTCTGATTGTGTGCGTTCCAGTCGGGGGAGCGATCACCCTTTTCTCTTCCACAGAGAAAACCTTTTACGCCACTGGTGGACTGTGCTGTGCACTTCCTTCCTGTGGCGAGGGCATTGCTTTTCTCTCCGACCATTTCCACCTGCCATGGGGGCTAGAGTACCCCTGGGGGGGGGGGGATGACCACTGGTACTTCCTGTTCCGTGTGGGGTCCCTATGGTCTCATGCCAATAGGGCCGGACTTGCTCATGCATGCCCCCCCACCCCCACCCACCCACGGCATGTCAGTGACCGACTTGCTGGTGTCCATTGCCGTGCGGTTGACGTCACCTTCCCTCACAGCCTGGGTGCTTCCGCTGTCCGTTGATCCCACTTCTGCTGCTCTCGGAGCAGATGCGGGGGGAGGAAGCGGATGTAAGCCACTCCCTGGAGGGACTGTCGGCTGTGATGGAAGAAGCGCAGTTGCACTTTTATTCTACACTTCCTAGTGAAGTGGGAAGCCACTTGTGTTCCTGCCAGATAAGGCAGGTTCCAGGTGAACATGCCTCCACCTTCTGGCCACCCACCAGAGGTTCCATCTTCCAGGTGTGTGTCACTCCAACACCACCCTTCTGGTTTCGTATGTGTTCATGAGCCTGGCTCCTCTGACACTGTGCTTTCTGGTTGGGGGAGCGATTGCCTTTTCCTCTAACGATGGAGAACACCAAGGGCATCGCTTTTCACTCATCCAGTTTCACCCCTGGGGTCGTTACGGTCGAGTTGGGGGGGGGGGGTAGGCTTCCGCCAGCAGTCTCCTCACTGCATGGTGCAGTCACCCCTCCCTGTTTCCAGTTTCCATTTTCCGATTGGGGTAACGATTGCCCACCTCTTCTGTTGCTGGGGGTGCACAGTTGCCGAGATCGCACACTGCACACTTGCACCCGCCCGAGGGGGCTTTGTTGTCCACTTTCCTGTTTCCTCTCCTGAGGCAACGCTGTTTGAGTTGGACGGGGTGTGGTCTCAATTGCCTGCGGCAATGAGACGGCGGATGAGAAGCAAACTATGCTGGTACCCGTTTGTACCTGCCAGTGCCCCCCTAGCCATGCATTAGCACTTCATGGCTGGCCCATGAGTCTCACAGGTAGGTCTGGTCTTGCTTACCACAGGTACCAGTCCTCCTTTCCTCCCTGCATTTCTGATGGTCACAGGTTACCCATTGGATACGGCTGTATGGGATGTGTGGGACATGTCCGGTGTCATGGTTTCTGCTGTCGACTTGTCAGCAGTCCATTTCCACCGAGGGCAGCATGGTTTTTTTCCGCCCAGATGCAGACTTCGCTGCTTTGCAAATCTGTTTTTGTGTGCTGCCGAGTGTTGACAACATACATTGTCGTTCACACACTGGTAGCATGAGTGATGGCTGCGCTGGAATCTTGCCTGCATGTCATGACAGCTGTCCTTTGGCTTCTGTCCATCACCTTGCACGTGGGCCTACTGCCCTCCTTGTTTGGTCCTTCCCTTACAGGGGGTGGATGTGTTTACTTCTGCTCGGCAGAGGCGTCGGCTCGAGGCTTTGCTCTCCTGCCAGGAATTGTGCAAGCACTCTTCCGGCGGGCCACTGTCAGCCTCCTTTGAGCAAATGCCTGACACCAAGTCATCTTCCAGAGTGCCCTTGGCACTTACCCCTCCTGGGGTCGAGGTGCCCATGGTCATCAGCAGCTCCCCAATCATGCTTCACCTGTGGGCAGGATTCAGTCTGCTGTGGGAGCCTGCTCCTATCCCTCAGGCATGTTGCCCTTCCTGTTCCATCTGCCTTCATGCCAGAAGTGAACGGATGGCTCTGGACTTGGACTTGGCCTCCCTCGTGCAGTTGGCTGCAGTGGAGCAGGTTACCCACCCCTTCCAGCCTTCTTGTGTACCTGGCAGTTGGAGCGGTTCTCGCAGCAGAAGCTGGCTATGTCTCAGGCATGCTTGCTGGTATTCTCTCTGAGTCTCAGCAAATCACCTCATGCCTCAGCAGGGCATTCGCCACAGCTGTCTCGACAGTCTTTTCTGCACCCAGCTGCATTGACTGTCTCCAGCAGTTCATTGGTACCCTCTTGGCGAGTGGTCCCTTCACTGCACGACAACTTACGTCGCTGGTGGGACGATGGTGTTGCTTGTTTCACCGGCCCCTCTAGGTGCAGTTCTTGCGACCCATCCAGAGGACATGCATTGGTTCCAGCACCAAATGCTTCACCCACCTGTTCCAGCCATGGACCGTCCTGGCCTGGCCGTCATCAGGCTTCCCATCATGCCTTCTCTCTCTTAGTCAGGGCGTCTACTTCCTGCACCATGTCGCTCCTAGCACTTTGTCAGGAGTGGAGGCGAACTTACCCTTCACCCTTTGGGTGTTGCTTGCAGTTCCCCTCACTGCCTTGTGATTACCACAGCACACATGGGCGGTGGACCTCTCTTGTCAGATGGTGCTCTTGTCAGTCTCAGCTGGGTGGGTACGCAGGGAGTCAGCCCTCAACACCTTGGCAGCTTGTGACTAAGGAAACGTGAAGTGAATAGAAACGTCTCCACCTTCTGGCCTCCCACTGGACGTTCCCCAACTTCCCGGTGTGCGTCACCAGCAACCCCTGCCTGATCTGCCCGTGGTCATGAGCTTGGCTCCTCTGACACGGTGCATTTCCAGTTGGAGTGGCGATCGCCCTTTTTCTCTCGTGTCAGAGAAAGCCAGACGGGTGTCCGCCTTAAGCGTGATGGCTCTTGGCCTCTGTCTTCCTGGCCAGCTTTCTGGTCATGATTCAGAGCCCTTTTTTGACTGGTCCCTGACAGTCTCTCTCTCTGGCCCTGGTCCACTATCCTGCCTCCGTCCAATCCTGGCCTTGTCCATGATCCGACAGAGCTTGGTGGCATACAGACGCGTCTCTAGCGTTTTTGCCCCTCAGAGTCGCCTTTTTCTGCAGTCTGGTTGACTGCAAGAGATTCGGACGCCCATTCTCTCTTGCTCCCAGCATTGGCAACTGTTTGCATGCAGGAGGGTTGGGCGTGGACCAACCCCTTAGCTTCTTAGGTGCATGCGCTCCAAGAAGCTCTGGGGATGGCCTGTGGGCACTTGGAAGATCCTTCTTTCTCTTTCGGATTTTTCTTGGCCCCAGAAGGATGGACTTTAGGGTGTCAGCTGCTGTCGTTCCCTGCACCTGTCGGCTCCATCCTCCTCACCCTGGTAAGTTTTTTTTGTGGTGGTAACACCCACCTCCTTTTTTGTGCTATTCAGCACTTTGGGTCAGTATTGTGACAAGAAGATGCAAATTTCTTTTTCTAAATTTGTGTTTCTTTAACAATACTTACTATGACCCATCAAAGACCCACCCTCCTCCGCGGTGATAGTTTTTTCTGGCTTGAGAAAGTCAGCTTGACCTAGTCAGTGAGCTGTGCGCACGGGTGGCATACGCTGTGCGCATGCGCGGAGGGGGCTTACCAGGGTTGCTGTGTGGGCTATTTTTGTTTAGAGGGTGTGGTTAGGGATCGCTAATTGAGAATTTAGCACTTTGGGTCATGGTAAGTATTGTTAAAGAAACGCAAATTTAGAAAAAGAAATTTGCATATTCTAGTAACACCATGACAGTATGCTAGCATGGGCTTCCATCATTACGTATTGGCTATTCTTGGAATGAGTTGCTAATTTTAGCATCATTTTACATATTCTTGAGACATACCAAGTTGTTTGCATGGTATAGATTAAAAAATGTTTAGATGTCCTTGGTTTCCTCCTTGCTTAACTGTCCTGTAAATACATGTACAAAGCTAAATGAAATGGTGTGCAGGTGTATTCATTGATGTCCTGCATTCAGTGAAATTACCTCCATGTAAAGGTCAACTTTAAATTGTTTCAGTTTCCGCGGATTCCAGGCAATCTTTTGATGACAGATGAACAATACTACAAGATATGTGGGAACAACGTAGACAACTAGTATGCTATCTTTATGTTTCATGTGTAAACGTGCCAGTTGTCCATGTTGCGTTGTAATCAGTAGCACATTGCCTGCTGATGCCTTACCAGTAAGGCAAGCCCTTGCTAGTCGAATTTTGGCAATGCCTTACCAGTAAGCCACGGCCCTTTACGATACCAGGTGCTGTCCACGAAGGAGTTTACAGGAAGCACGTCCTTAAATTGTAGCTCAGGCATTCATGGTTTTCATGGGGCGTTTCCCTTTGACCATGAACTGATTTTGATGGTGAAAACAAGGGGTTTCCACGAGTGCCTTCAGCTGAACAAAGTGGCATAAGTGACACTACATAAGGCAGATTGTGTGCACAGTGGATGTCAGTGACTTCATTTCTGCTGGATTTTAACTAAATTGGAGCAAATGGAAAAGATTAACTTAATCCTACTGCAACGAGCATGAACGCGACACACCATGCACAGCGCTGTATGCCACATGTCGAACACCTTTATGAAAGTTTGACGATTTATTTGCGGGGAATGGCTAATGTCTAAGGTCAAGGACTCTTACATTCGAAAGCTGAATCATTTCTTTATGAGTTACTTCCCTTACACTGTGTTTAAACCAGTTTTCGACCACAATTACAAGCGAATGAAAAATGGCTGTGAAGTGCCTTACAAAATTAACTTAGATCAGAGGACCAAGAGAGATTTTCTTTCTATGTGAACTATTTCCTTTGATCGCCAACAAACAGTAGTAAACAGTCTTCCTTCAGTTATCTGGTCAAGTACAGGCTTGTGCAGGCTAAACTACAGGATCTGCTCCTATGCTTGGAGACAGATGACCTAGTTTTTCAGGCCATCTTGTTAAATCTTTTGTTGCTGCTGTCTGGAAAAAGCATTCCTTATTGTTATTCTTTTTCCATCTTCCCCCTTTTTATCATTTTCACTATGTACATGAATTTATGTAGAAGATTTCACACCAAAAACAGTCTTGTTTTAATGTCTGTTCCAGTTTTGAGTTCTCTATAGATATGCTTGATTATATGGAAGAAATACTCAACCTGCAACAGTCAGGTATGCAAACTTGTTTCTACTTGCCTGTATTGGATGTTCTGATTTATAATGGTTTTGAATGCCCTTGGATTTTGTTTTCTATCAACATATATGCCTGTGAAGTTCATGTTTTCTACGAACACATATGTCTTTGATCTTTGTGTGTGGCCTTTATGTTTTGTGTTTTCAACTAATACTTTTTGCTGTTTAAGCAACCTGCATTTCTCCACATCATTGTCAACCTGTCAGATGCATTGCTTGTTTAGATGCGTTACTTCTTGTGTGGTTGAAGTTATTGCTTAGTGTTTAAAAGTTGAAGTTATTGCTTATTGTTTAAAAAAACTGGAACACTAGCAGTAAATTAACTGTCAAACAGTTTTTGGTGCTGTTGGTCAAGAAGGGTAGATTTGTGATAGTTATGGAAATCTTTTAAAGCTGCATTAAAACTTCATTTCCACAGTTTTCGGATCACTGGACATGTCTCGAGCAAACTCCATGACCAACGCAGGGCAGTGTCGACTTGCACCACTCATTTTGTGTATTCTAGATTCATGTCAGCTGTATGACTACCTGGTGCGATCTCTGTTCAGTCTGCATTCAAGTGAGTTTGTTGCAAGTGTCTGCTTGTTGTAGATGAAGGCTTTTAATCCTGCCATCATTTCATGGTTCACTGTTCGAAGCTAACCATTAGATCAGTACAGACATGCCTTCTCTTTGGAGTTGTCTTATTCTTTTCTTGAAAACACCCAAACATTTTTGGGGTAAAGGTATCTCAACTGTTTCTGTAAATAAAATTTTTACTGTTATATATTCCTGTTATACCTTAAGTAAGCATCTCTGGTTTTCAGTCTTTGGTGTATTTGCAACACTATCTTTTTACAGACTGTCTAGTAACCTGAATGACTATCAGTAGTGTTCCTTTTGTCCTGTTAACATTGTTTAAACGATGCAGTAGTTTTATCACACAGTCAGAACAAGCAAGAAAAGCTGTTTTATGTTGCTGTTATAAATATATTTGATAAAACTGCAAGAAGCAGAGAAAAGTTGAAATCAAACTCAAAGGTTAAAGTGAAGAGCTCAAATCAAAGGTTATCAGTTGTCATATTTGTTGCATCCTTTGCTTTTTGTATTTCCATTCACCATGGCAGATTGTTTGATGTGAAATATGAAAAACCTCATCATGCCATGGAAAGATAAGGTAGAAAACTACAAGAAGTTGTCATTGTTCTTCTGAGCAGTGGAAAAGTGATCTGTTTTAGTTGGATTGAGGTGGATTTTGCTGGATATCTGATCAAGCATAACATACTCTATTTGCAGTTTATTTATTTTTCTCAATCACGCTGGACATAAATGCAAATTCAGTTCTGTAAGATTGAGAATAATAGGTTCTGAGTTGAGAAAAGCAGCACAACAAAAAAAGGAAGAGGAAAAAATGTTGCGGCTTGTTGGAGAAGACACTATGCCTGTATATAAAAACACCATTATGGTACAGCTAAAACCACTGATGTGGCTTGAAACACCGACAACCAACCAACCTTTATATAAAAAACTGCTTCCTGTTTTCTAGTGCTGGTGTTTCAAATGCCCAGCTTTCAGAATAGGTATGTCTGTCAGTAGCATACCTACTTACAGTTAACACTAACAGTAACATTTCTTTATCAAAGGTTTGATAGCCAAACATATCACCATCAGATTTGCAGTTGTGAATGCCTGGAGTTGTCAAGTAACAGTTGAAAATTATATTAATATTTGTGTGTGTGTGCGTGCATGTGTGCATGCATGCATGTGTCAGAGTCCATTTGTTGGGTCAGAAACTTTTATTATAATGTCTGTACGTTGAAAACATTACAGTAGACAACGTTATATGCAAGAGCACAATAATGAAAGGTATTTGGCATGCTTAGTTGTGTTTCAAAGTTTTGTTTCTTTATTTCACTATATCTAGTCACTGGTCCAGGTAAGTCCTAACACAGCTAGTCAGCCTGTTTTTGGCTTTGCCTTTCTAATTGACTCCACTGCTTGGGTTAAAGGTTTGCAGCCATTACAAATTTAGCCTAGTTTTTGGGGATCATTCCTTGTGTTCAGGTCTGGCAAATGTTTGCCTTTTCTGTTCGCCTACTCATGCAAACGGAAACAGCTAACTTGAACATAAATCGGCACATGCAAACAGCAAGATGGCTGCTGACATGCTTAAACCTATCGTGGCAAGCGTCTGTAGTCACAGTTATTGTTTATTAGTTAGATCCTCATGTGAGGATGAAATCACTGTGTATACTCTCCGGAATCCCTTCTCATAAATTTAGACCATGATTTCTACACCACATGGCTCATCCTTTTAATTTTAATTTTTAATTTTAAGCTAAATAGTAACAACTCTCAAAAGAGTTGCTTCGACACTACTTAAGTTTGTGTCTGCCATCTTTGTTGGCTAGTAGACGCCTCCGAAGTCCATTCAGATTGTTAGGCCCATGTTTGGTCATGTGACGCCCTCGTTTTACATTCAAGTCACCAAAACAGGTGAACTGTGTGTACGGTTGCAAACATTTTGCCCACCTGAAAGCGAGGATTAATTTCTTGGTGATGGTTGGAAGATACAGGCACCCCCCAGTTTTCTGGGTCATAAAGATAATGAAAGAACTGCTTTTGTCAAATAGTTGGTACTAGATGTTTACAGATCTAATCATATTTTTTGTATCATCATATGTGAATAGCAATGCATTTTTTTAAAAATGATTGCAGTGGGCTATAATTGTTTTAAAAAATGTCTACAGCAGACACATATTCAGAATGTTTTTCACATTATTGTTGATTATATTTTAAGTATGTTTCAAGACATTTGAAATAACATAAGATTTGAAGCACATGAACACAATATCTTAAGAAGAAAACTACACTGATTTGAGTTTGGTATTTTGTTTTTCTCTCTCTCTCTCTTTTTTGGGGGAACTGTGCAAGGTATAAATAGACTGTTGAATAGCCCTATTCTGGAATAGCTTTGGATTAGACATGGAAATACAAATTACAGTTGCCTATGAATTTGAAAATCATGTCTGTGTACCTTTCTTTTGGTGGGAGGGAGGGGGATTTACTGCAGGTAAGTTTTCATCCCAGTTTGGTAAAATCTTGCAAAATCAAGTTTCTTCTTATTTGGAGCTTGAGAAAAAAGAAAGTTTTCTTTTTAAATAGGAGAATAGGATCTCTTGAACTTCATTTGCCTTCACTGGTTTCTGAAATAAGCCGTAGAAATGTAGTAATAGAAATATGGTGCCAGATTGTTTGCCCTTCATATCAGAGTAAACATTAGCATTTCCAAAATTTTCACATGACAGCAGTGTCCATGCTTCATTAAACAACCTGCAACTTCTGTTTTATTAACCAGATTTTAATTTTTATATATATAAATATCAATGTTTTATTTGTTTAAACACCACCTCAGAACTTTTTCTTAAAAAGAGTGGATTAAATGACACCAAATTAGTGTGCTGTGTACTTCTTTTTTGATGGTTTTTCTTTATTCTTGTTTTGTTTGTTTTTTAACCTTACTAAGCTTATGAACTTATACAGTGTAACAAGGGAGGTAATGTTTTATTTACAGCTTAGGCAACAGCATCAAACTATGGTTTCTAAGGCATGTAGAGAAAATCTTACAGACACAAATGGTTATAATGGCATTTTTGAGAGAAACAGTAAGTTTGTGAAAACATGTTAATGCACCACTTGTTTTGTAATTTAATGTTTGCCAGCCCACATATTCATTTGCAATTTATAAGGGTTAAAAGGTAAAGGTTGTCCTGTGACCTGTTTTTAGGTGTGTGTGGTGTATGAGACCCCAGTTTCTGTGGGCCAGGATTGTGAGGGTAGTGCCCATCTCCTTTCGTTTACTGCCTTACCTTTCCTTACCCAAGGGGTGAGGTACCCATTCTTAACTGGGTGAACTGGGGGAAGTGTGGTTTACCACATGGGTATCGAACCAGCATCTTCAGGTTCAGAGGCCAGCACTTTGACCACTTGACTGTCTGCTTCCCTAAAAGGGTTAAGGCCTTTCTTAGCTGGATGAATGCTCATTCTAGTTTGCCTAACCTTATGGACAGGTTCGGCCTACTAGAAATAGAGTGCACATTTTTTCCAGGTGAGAAAGGCACTGTAAGCTTTAATACATTATCTGTATGATTAGCACTTCGGTAAAAGAGGTTTATCCATTCTTTTGGTCATTCCCACTTCCCTGTACTTTACCCTGCACAGGATCATCACATTCTCTTCTTCCTAATTCTTGTATATTGTTATATCAGATCATGAAAGTTAGCTTCACTTGTCATGTAGTTGGTGCTACAAGTTAGGTGTTGTATATAAGAGCCTACTCCTAAACAGGAAAAATGTTGAAAAGTTGAATACATTTTTTTTTTTGAGTAAGCAAATGGTCATGGCTACCTGGAACTTAATGTTATTGGTTTTGCAGGTCTCCCCCCAGATACACTTTCTGGACACAGAGAGCGGTTTCTGCAGTGCTACAGAAGGTATTTTCCCATAATATTTTCTTAATTTAAAGAAATTTTTATTGCTCAGTTAAACTGACCACAAACAGACTACAGCTCTGGTTGATTTGGACTGACATTTTCTGGATTTCTGCTTGATTAATTAGGATCTGTGACAGTCACCATGGCCTGGGGGCAGAAGACTGTTGCTATTTGTGTTACTGAATCCCTTCTGTCTGTCACTTCTGATCTTGCTTTCTCTTTATAGAGAATGTGGGCCTACCTCAGTCAGAAACACAGTTCTCTTTTATCGATGGATGACTTATTACTTTGCAGGCTGAAGGAGTTTTATCACAAATGTGGCAACTTGCAGTACTTTAAACACCTGGTTCAGGTGCCATCTTTACCAGATGTAAGTATCATCAGTAAGGCCTTATAGACACAAAAGGAAATTTTTATTTACACAGGCTGATCATTTGCTTAGCTGAGTCCCTAGCAGAACATTTCATTGTGACAGTACTGTAAACTAAGCTTATGCTGCACCTTTTAAATGCACAGTTGAGAGGTGTGGCAGAATAAAGTGGTGACTTTAATTTTTGGCCTTGCCTCAGGAACCTCCAAACTTCTTGGTAGCATCAGACTTCAGCAAACATGTCAAGCCAGTGGCTGTGGTGCCAGACCCAGAACCTGAAACGGATGCTGACAATGACTCTGTGGATAATCTTTTAAATACATCATTACCAAATGTGAGTAACCAGATGCAGAATACTTTTGTCTTGCACAAAAAACCTAAATACAGCTATGGTTTCATGAAATGTTCCTCCTGCATAATTGTAGGAAAAGCTTGGTGAAGAAGGCCTCACATGCTGAATTAACAGTACTGTCGCTTTCATGTAGGAGTCGCAGTTTGAACAAGCTTTTGGGGACAGCAGTGGCATGGGTACGTTCAACTTTAATGGGAGGCCTGATGACAGGTGATTTGACATCTACATAAAACTTTTGCTGAGTTCTTTTATTGTTAGCTTTCATCCTGACTGATGATTTAATCAGTTTTGAGCAAATGCGTGATGTGGTTTTTATCCCTGGTGTAGAAGATTTAACTAAAGGAAATTGGCAGAAGGGTGGGAAGTGGCATTTAAAATAGTGACCTTGGGAATCAGCATTTGATAGACACCAAAGTAGAAACAATATTCTAGAAATTTTAATAAAGATGGTAGTATGAAGACATTTGTGTTTTGTACTCTTCCTTGCTTTTGTTTACCATTATAGGTTTTTCATTTAGAGTTTGTACACTATGATGATACATGACTTTGGAAATAACACTAAAGTACGTAATTAAAATAAATGTTGAGTTTGTCATTTTTTACAGGGATTTATTGATAGAAAGGTTACAACAAGAGATACAGGAGCTGAAGTTTGAGTTGGAAAGGGTAAAGACAGAGGTAAGACTGCATGTGTGGATGTTTGCACAAATAGATATCTGTACCTGTTGTTGCTTTGATGAAATCAGTTTTTTCAATGCACACATGCAGAGCACTGCACAATATAAAAGCCAAGGAAATTCAGCCTAATCACGTTTAATATTTCAAAAATGAAAGAAGTTTTTGCCTTCAACTGATGCTTAATTTGCCCGTGGGAGAGAGTTGCCGGACAACACTTGTTGTTAATATGACAGTTGTACCTTGAAAGATTTACTGTCTTCTAATATTTATTGTAAAATGTGCAGGATCAAAGACAAATAGATGCTTTAAATGATGAAATTAACAAGTTGAAAAAGATACTCTCGGAGCTTCGGCTGTCTGCTGACAAGTCTCTAAAGGTGAGAAATCAAAGTATTCTAACTCTGACACATTCAACCTAAACGGTTTAAATTGTTGGTAATTAGGTAATAATTCCATTGAAATATTTTTGTGGTGTAGGATACACAAACCTGTTTCTGTAGACACGGATGTGTGGATTGATGAAAAATGAGTGTTTGTATTTATCCATGTACGACACATTGATAGCACATATCCTCATCCCAGCACAGACAGCACCTGCCCTCCTCCAATCCCTACAGGTACAAAAATTCCCTTACTATAATAATGGTGGGGTAGGTATTTCTTTTCTGCATAAAATGTGTAAAAGACATCTGAATCTATGACGTCAGGAAAACGAAATGCTAAAGAAGGACTTGGAGATTGCTAAGGCAGAAGCTGAGGCAGCAGCCAAATTACCTGAAGCTGAAAGTAAGTGTTCATGTGTCTCTCTGTCACATAGCTTATTCTACAGGTTTCTTTCTGCTCAAGCTGACAGTGTTCGTGTGTATCTCTGTCACGTAGCTGATTCTACAGGTTTCTTTCTGCTCAAGCTGACAGTTGTTCACGTGTATCTCTGTCACGTAGCTGATTCTACAGATTACTTTCTGGTCAAGCTGACAGTAAGTGTTCACATGTATCTCTGTCACGTAGCTGATTCTACAGGTTTCTTTCTGCTCAAGCTGACAGTAAGTGTTCACATGTATCTCTGTCACGTAGCTGATTCTACAGGTTTCTTTCTGATCAAGCTGAAAGCAAGCATTCAAATATTTATCTGTCATTGAGGTGGTTCTACATATTTCTTTCATCATGTTTCTGTCATAGTTATTTCTAGGTCATCACGCAGTGCTCATGGAATGAAGTATTTGTAAAAGCTGTGTGTATTTGTAGTTATGCTAATTTTTAAGACAAGGCCATATTTACATCTGCATATTCGTGCATTTTTGGTTTCAAGATCTACAATAATTTCCAGTAATTTCTGTCGCTGAGTTAGTACTACAGCTTTCTTTCCGATCATGTGGCTGTTGTAGTTATTCTTAGGTCATTAGCCAGTGTCATCATAGAACAAGAGAAAAGTGTGCCGAAGCTGCACATATTTTTAATTTGCTGATTTATAAAATGCTGATATGCGATATTTTCTAAAATTATCCTTTATAATATAATATTCATTTCCCACTTCAGAAAATGCAAAAGCCAACCAGGAAAAGTTTCAAAAAATGAAAGATATTTACAGTAAACTACGAGAAGAACATGTTCAACTACTTAGAAATGTGAGTAATCAGTTTGTTTTCTTTAAGAGTTGATGGACTGCAAGAAAAGAAAAGACAGCATTAGATGAAGCACTTGTTTTTCTGTAATGTCTTACTTTCATAGTCGCAGGTTCTGGTACACTAGTCATGGAAATGGAAAAAAAGAGTCTTGTTGTCATTGATGTTCTTATAGAACTGTCTCTGAAGCATTTATTATGTGAAGCTCAGTCATGCTTTTAAAGATATTTTGTCGTCATAGTTAACGGAAAAGGCAACTGTCACGAGTGCATTTGGCAGTGTTATGGTAGTTAATGGTCGGCACTTTTTGGTGCAGCATGCTGAAGTCAGCAAGCAGCTTGCAACTGAGAAGAAGATTGTTGAGGAGAAAAATCAACTTATTAAGGTCAGTGTCTTCAGTGTTTACTTTGAGCTGCGTGGGGATGGGGGTGGGGGTGGAGAGTGGGGCAGAAGAAAAGAGAAGTTGAGTGTGTGATCAGGCTATATTTTACTACTTTACATTCTTTTACATGTGTCCTTTTCTTTTTTATTTTAGACTTCATCAGTTTGACTAAGTTTAAGGGACGAAAGTAAAGAGTTTTAGACTACATTTCTGTTTGCATGTTTTAGGGTGCAGGGTTAATGTTTGGAATGAAAGTATATTGTAAAAAAATTGATGAGGATGAATATTAAAAATGTTTTTGAATATATATATTTTTTGTGACTAATTTTGCATCTCACGAAAATCTTAAAAATAGTTCTGGACTATTTAATTTTTATGATTGTAAACACATTGTGTCATAGTTTAATTCAAACTGTATATATGCATGCATGTGTGCCAGTGCCATTGATAGAAGCAGTATTTAATGTGTGACGTTTAAGAAGCTAGAGATAAACTTGCCTTAGTTATTTTTTTCTGTTTAATAAGTGCATGAAATGTCATGTTTCTTGTCACATACTGCACCATGACCCAGAATGGTAAATCTCAATTTAGTGATCCCTAGTGGCCCTGACTTTGGAGTTGCTGTGTGATGTCATCGGCCTCCAGGCATTTCCACAGACCATGTCTGGCCCTGCTTCCTTGGCTCCCATGTCAGCCACCTCCACTTCGTCCTTTGTGTCCCTGCTTGTTGCCGGTGCCGGATGGCACCCTCAGTCGATTCCTGTGTTCTGGCCTCCTGCGCGTGACTCCTACTTCTGCAGTGTGGACTTTGGAGGTGCCTCACTGTCTGGCAGTGACACATGCTGGATTTGGTGGGAAGGGGGACCTGCAGTGCCACCCAGACACTGATGCAGGCCCCCTCAGTCCTGCTCCAGTGGCTGCGGTGTTGGCCGTCACCCCTCCCACCCCCATGTCCTGTGCGCTAGGTGTCCAACACCTAGTGGACAGGAATTACCTTTTGTTCCTCTGGTGGGCATGTATCTTACCAAGGCTGCCTGTTTTACCTCCTGCTGGTCCACTGGGTCTTCGCCATTGTGCTGCATGCTAAGGTGCAGTGATACATGTGCAGGGATGCTCTTCCGGCCTGTATTGGGCTACCCTCTCACCAGCTGATGCCCTGTGCTCCATACCCTCACCACTGACGCTTAACAGGCATCCATGCTTGCTCGTTTGCTTGCTTGCAGTCTGATCACTGCTAGCCATGTCCCTCATGGCCTCACTGGTCTGCTGTACAGCTGTATTCCTGCGAACCATTCAGTGCGTGTTTGTGGCTTACTGGTCCCCAGCTCCCCTTGTGTACTGCTTTGCTTCCATTTCAGGTAGCGTCTGCACACTTGTTGCAGAGTTTGTACACTCCTTGAATATCCTTCATTTCTAGAGACCTGTTTTCAAGTCCTTGAAATCTAGCCAAGTTTGATACTCTCTTTGAGAAGTCCTTTAAAATCCAGCTTTCATCCAACGAGCAACGTCACGCATCAAGCAGGGCAGGTACACGAGGCACGTTCAGGTTTGTAAAATGTTTGTGACCATATGCCCTGTCCATCTGTTTTGCTGACGAACATAAAACAAGGGCGTCACATGTCCAAACGGTAGCCAAACGGATTGGGAGGTGTTTGCTAGGCCAGCAGAGATGGTGGACACAAACTTGAGTAATGTCAAGCAACTCTTTGAAAGTTTTTACAACCTATCAGCACAGCACCTATTGTTATCTATAGCAATAGTTAATTGTAGGCCTATATGTGTAAGAGATAAATGGTGGCATGACATGATTATGCTAATTAGTAACAGATGTGAGTGCAGGAATTTATGAAACGAATCGACAGACAATGAGTTGCTGTTACTGTAATAGGAGAAAATTTAGCATAAAAGTGCTAGGCTTAGAAATGTATACTTATAAGAAGGGATTATGGAGAGTATACATAGTGATTTCATCTTGGCATAAGCACATAACGAATAATTAATTACTATGGCTAGAGATGCTACGACAGTTTTAAACACCCATTGGCAGCCATTTTGCTGTTTACATATGCCACCAATTTACACTCAAGTTGGCTGTTTTCTGTTTATGGGAGTAGGCAAATAGAAACAGGGAACATCGTCCAGACCTAAATGAGCCAGTGGTTCTGGCCTCTTTCATTCTCCTATCATGCAGTATCCAAGGCTGCGTTACATGCACAGCTGTAACGCCTTCCTATAGGTTTGGGCTACATGAGATTTCTGTTATCACCAGACCACATCTACCACTTTCAGACAGAATTTTCCAATTTTTAAAAATTTTATATCAGATTTTTTGCTGTGGCCTGTGCCAGAAGACAAAGGGTTGGCACCAGCACTCAGAAAAATACCGAGGGTTATGCAACGATCGGGAGTCGGATTCATGGGCATTGGTTAAGCCTAAACTGATCACAATCGTGACGAACCATCATTCTCAAAAATGGTAGCTAACCAATGGTTTGTCAAATGATCATGCAAGGCGAGTATCAGTATGTCATCCCTGTCCATTTTCCTGTTTTTGGTATTTTGTCAGTCCCTTTGCCTGTCTGGTTTGTGGTCTGCATGCGTAATGGCATTGTCCTCACATGTGACCGGCTCACCTCGAAAATGGCTGTCCCTCACTCTGCTGGCTGGCTCCCCTTGGGAGGTTGCATATTGGTTTCTGTCTCTATCTTGTTATTCTGCACACTTTGCTGCGATGATAAGGGTGGGGGGGGGTGTCAGCAGGCCTCACCCCCTTTGTCCCCTGCCACTGTTGCCAGTGAGCTGTGCGCATGGGGTGACGCATGATGAGTGCACATGCGCATGGGAGTCCTTACCAGGGTTATGTTTACAAAGATTTTATATTTGTAAGGTGCAGTTAAGGATCACTAAATTGAGATTTAGCAGTCTGGCTTGTGATAAATATTGCTAAAAGAATTCAAATTTTTGTAAGAAATGTGTTTTTTGTCACAGCTAAATTTAACCCCAGAATTTATTTACTACGAATAGTGGAAGCCAACATGAATAACAATTTTGATTTGCACGTAGACTGAAAACTTTCATTTCATTTAGGAACGTGCAAATATACAAAAGCCAGACTTATAATGTCAGATGCATTATGGAGTTTCTGTTGGGTTGAGACTGATGTTTTGTCTTTCTGAAGAAGTGACTTTTGTACAGTAGACTTAATGCTAGACAGACTAACACTGCACTGCATGGTTGTTTCTGCATGTGTTTAACATTTGTTTGCATGTTATCCTGCCCCTTCTTCCACCGTCCGCAAACGCAATGTCTCCCAGGAAGTGGAGAGTGAGCGTCGAAGAGTGGAGGAGAATCAACGAGTGATGCAGGAGAATCTTCAGAAGTCGGCAGAAGATATTTCTGTTCAGCTGGCTCAGGCTTCCAGTGCAAAATCTCAGCTAGAAGAACAGAAGCAGGTACATGAGAGATAGGAACTGTGGTCAGAGGTGTACATCAGATGTAGGAATCATGTTAAGAGGTGTACATCAGATATGGAAGTCATGGTCTATAAAGCAAATCTCTTCTAGGAATCGAGGTCCGAGGGGCACGTCAAAGGTAGGAATCATGGTCAGAGAGTTTCTCAGAGGTAGGAATCATCTACGGAGATGTACATCGGAGGTGAGAATCAAGGTCAGAGATGAACGTCCATCAGTTGTAGGATTCATGGTCAGAGATGTACATCGGAGGTGAGAATCAAGGTCAGAGATGAACATCCATCAGTTGTAGGATTCATGGTCAGAGATGTACATCGGAGGTGAGAATCAAGGTCAGAGATGAACATCCATCAGTTGTAGGATTCATGGTCAGAGATAGATATCAGAAGTGAGAACCAAGGTCAGAGATGTACATCAGATGTTGGAATTTTGGTAAGATCTAGATTTTCGTTTACAAGAACCCTTGCTTTGAGTCCAGAGCATTTGTGTCATATGGGCAGCATTAATTGTCTGTTCTGCTTTTTTGGGCCACATGAGTTTGGCACCAATCATAGCCCATATGTGCATTTTTCTAAATGAATTCAAAGTTGGGAGAAATATGATTTGAATTGTAGTGCACTAGACAGTGGCCTTCCCTGTTTTGGTCCTGAAGTCTGCCAGTTTTCAAAGGGTTGCCCCAAGAATATGTTTACGAGTTTGGTATGTGCCTAGTCCCTGCAGTTTGGGGGTTCTGTTATGATGGGCTGTCATCTCAAAGTGAACACTGTTCACAAGAACCTAATGGTGACTGCAGTGGACAGTTCCTACTGGGAACTAGTGGTAACCAGTGGACAGTTTCTACAGGGAACTAGTGGTGACCACAGTATGCAGCTCCCACAGGACAGCTGTGGGAAGGAAAAGTAGAATTGTTTGGTGTCGGAAATGTCTGCGTGGATGATTTGTCTTCCAAGATTTACTGTAGCTAGGGCAGACCCTCAGAAACCTTGCACAAGAATTTCAGAAAAGAGATAAATGATGCTGTAGGCTGATCAGGGTGATTTTGCCCTCCAAGCAGAGAGACTTATACATCTGAACTTACCCGCATGACTAATTCTTTGATGCATATTTGAGCCATTTTCATTGGCATGGGAGTTCGTTTTGGCATGAACAGTTTGCCAGAGAAAATCTGTGTACAGTTGAAAATACTTTCTGTGTTTGGTGTGCATGCTGCATCCACCAGACAGTTGCTGTGCAGATGTTTTGGGCAGAGGATGCAGAAGTAGTACAGAATTGTATTGTTATGTTGTGGTGCTGGCAGGGTTCAGAGATGGAGAGCTTTTTCACTGGATGGCAGAGGAGTAAGGTAAGGGGTACAATCAAACTAATAGGCTAGGACTTAAAAGCTGGACAGGAAGTAGTTACAGTACAACACAAGCAGCTCAGCTACAAGTTGTGACCAACCCAAATCTCACAGTCAGTGCATTCAGTGCGAAGTACAGGCACAGGAGTGAATTGTCTTTGTCATGGAGACATCCTTTAGCGTGTTGGTTGGGAAGGGAAGCAGTGAAGTTCTGTTTTTAACAAGGTTTTCTTTTGTCGGTTGGGTGGGGACAAGGAGGCAGGCAGTAAGGTATGCCATGTTGCAACAGTTGCTTATTGACTTTTTCTCCCTTTCCCATTTGTGCCAGTGTTATTCAGTTTTGTGTTTATTTCATCCATAATAGACAACTTTTTGCAACCCTGCCATCCTCCATTGAAAAGAGGGGCAAGAAAAAGAAATAACAAAAGCATTTTTGTCATGTTCATGTAGAAACTCAACAGACATCCTTCAATGAAATCCAGCAGCATGAAATGATATGCAAAAGTAATCTGTCTTTTACCTTATTATCAACCAACAGTATTTCGTACATCAGTGGAAGGGAAATCAAAAAAGAGAATTAAAGGTAAATTGTGGGTTCAGCATAAAGTCATGAGCATAATAATTGATTCAAACAATAGACAAATTTGCACAGCTGAAGAAGCATAACCAGTTTTAAGTGTTTGACTTGTCTGCTTTTTTTCTTGGGGGGAAGGACTTGGAAAACCAGGTCCAGTCCTTGCGAGAAACGCAAGCGGATTTAGAGAAGCAACTAGAACAGGCACAAGCAAAAGTGAATGACCTTAAAGCAAGCCTGGAGGACACACAGAGAGAAGCTGGAGAGTCGGAAGCAGAGCGTGCTGCAGAAATATCGTGCTTGCAGTCCAAGGTATGCACTCCTTTTTACGATTCTGTCTTCTGATAGCAGAACAGTCATGAGAGATTGCATCTTGTTGGTATTGAATCCATTTCTTGAAACCTCGTTAGACATCATAATTTTCCTTCCTCACATTTATTTGTGTGTTTTTGGCTGCAGTTGGAAAAAAGTCAAAGGGACAAACAAACCCTGGAGGAAACCCTCAGGAAGGAGTTGGCTGAGGCTCGTGAGCAGCTGGACAGGACGTTGGCAGAAAAGCAAAGGATTGAGAATGACCTGGCTAGCCAGTTGGACAGTCTGACTGAGCAGCTGGCACAGGTGTCTGCACAGAAGGAGGAATCTGAAAAACGTTTGAACAACCAGATCAGCAACCTGCATAAATCTCTGATAGGTTTGTGGTTGATGTTAGATGTTTGGATGACTGGTGTGACAGACTTGATGTCTTGAATGCCTTGTGAATACTTTCTCTTTAGCTTCCTTCAAAGCCATGTCCATCCAAATTATTGAGATGACATGAGGCATGGTTATTGTCCTGCTGAATTGAGTTGGTATTTCATCTTACAGTGACTGGAAGCAGATTTTCTTACAGAAGTGTTGGGAATTACGCAGGGAAGAGTAAAAAAAATAAAAATAAAAATAAAATCAGGAAAATCTTAAGAAATAGTACTGGATGAAATATGAATTTATGCATTTAATGTATGAATTTTTTTCTGGCCCATGTGACTTGAAAAGCTTCTGCTATCACAGGGCATCTTGGATGCAGAGCAAGCTCAAATGAATCACATGGAGGCAAAGTCAGAAGATTGGTTCTGACAATCAACAGAGTGCAAGCTTTGGCTATGAGGTGGCATGATGCCACACAAGGAAAAAAAGGACAACATGAAAAGCATGTTTTTTGAATAATGCATGACTAGCTCACTAGAGTAAAATAGTTTTGTTGAACAGCATGACTGCACTTGATGAAATGCCACAGGAAGGATGCTAAAAACTCTGTTTGCACAGGGAGTGCGGTTGGAGAAGGCCGGGCCATAATCACAGACGCGTTGGAGCAGAGTGAGAATCCAGCACATAGTGATGTCAAATGCACAGCAGGTGAGAGTTAAGGAGGATGAGAGTGCAGATGCATGCCAGTGTATATTAAAGAGTGAGTGGTATGTGTATGTACCTGGTTGCATGAGTTTGGAAAATGCTGGATATGTGCAAGTGAAACCTTTCGAAAGTGAAACCCTTGTTGCAAAATAAAAGTAAAGCATATTGCAGAGTACACAGAAATAAAGATTCTTGTCTCTTTCACATTCTCGTTTGTTGCGCAGAATTTTTGATACAGAGGACAGTCCCAGTGCTGGAGAAGCTGGAGAGGCTAAGACAAGTTGTTAGTGTCTACACCGTTGATAGAAAAGGTAAAGTCTGGAAGCACTGAGTAGAACTTAATGAAGTGATTTTGAGACATTTCAGATGATTGCAATAAAAATAAGACGTGCATACAAACATGCTTGTGGGTAGCCAAAACTCATTATATTTCCTATAAAAAAAATATCTTAACCCATGTGGTTTCCATCATAAGATTCTGCATGCACTGTTTGCTAGTGAAAAGTTTATAAAGGCTTCACAATAGTGTTGACCTGAACTGACTAGATTCCAGATACATTTGCAACATTATGATGGTACTCACAGCATCAACAGATTGTGAATGTTTATGATTGATCACTTTATTTGAAAGAATATCTGTCACACCATAGACTGTTAGGTAATTTAGACTGTAACTCCAGACACTGATTCATTTGGGGTGTCATAATATTTGAAGGCAATGTTTGCAGATTTGCAGGAATTGGTGATGGCAATCGGTGACCTGTCGCACCACATGGCAGATTCTCTGCTGCATGGTTTTGCTACAGCCCATGCTGCTCAGATAGAACCAGGAGAAGGTAAGAAAAATTTTAGTCCTCAGACACAGATGTCCCTCATCATAGTGATCACTAGAAGAGGAGAAGGAGTTTAGACAAATCTTAAAGACAAAATATGAAAAAAGCACCTAACGGTCCAAGTATTTTTTCATATTTAAAATGTTTGCTTTGAACGATCAGTATTGTGCACAAATTTTATTTTAACAAAAGCAAGTTATTGAATGAATGGCAGTAGATGCCTGAATTAGACACAAATTTGAGACTTGTGCCACTGCGCATAATAAGCAATTTTTTTTAGAGCTGACCAGCGCCTGTAAAGATGCGGGAAATTCTAGCCTGTCTCTCCTGGATGCCCTTGAGAACAACATGGCAGGTGTAGCGGAGGAGGTGAAAGCAACACAGCAGATGGTGCAACGCGTTCTTCAGCTGGCTGAAGCACTTGTGCCTAAGATGGAGGATGTGAAGGTCAAGGAGATCGGGGACCTTGTGGAGAACGAGATGCAGTCGACCACTGCAGCCATTGAAGCTGCTGCCCAAAAGATTCAGGTCAGAAGTAGTAGAAGCTTGCATGTTGTGCACATCTCACTTGTCTTGTTCCAAGGAAACCCACCACTTCACCTTGCCTATGTTCCCAGATGTCTGTACCCACCCTTGCAGTTAACTCTTGGTTGAACATCTGCTTCTGTCTGCAGCTGAGCGCTTCTCACACTTTGGATAAGCACTTCTGTCAGTTAACTGGTCCTGTGGGAGATTTTATGCACTTGTTTGATCTTTCTACATCCTACCTACATCCTTTAAGTCCTTCCAGGTTGTTTTCATGTGACTGACATGCCTTGCCATGCCAAATTTGGCTACTTTAGCTATTCTTTAACTAATCTATACTATAAACAGGGAAAACTTGCACCTTGATTTCAAAGGATTCTTAGAGTAAAGATTTAATAGATCGGTCCATGCTGCAGTAGTCTTGCCTTTATATATATCTACTGTTCAAAGTAAAAGTGGGAATTTCTTTCCTGAAGTAGGTCCTTACCATTGAACCTTGACAGATTTTCACATCTACTATATTAATCTTCTGTATTAATTTTTCAGCAAATGCTTCAGAAAACAAGAGAAGACAATACAGGTGTTGCCCTAGAAGTCAACGAACGGATTTTAGATTCTTGCACAGAGCTAATGAAGGTCGGTGCATCACAAGGCAGTAACTTTCACTTTTTCTTAAAAGCTCAAATATAAATATGAAGCACAAACTAAGAAATAACTCCAGAGCACTTCATGCTTGCTTCCTCAATTTGTCCACTTCGTTCTAGCACTTTAGAAGAAACAGAAATGAAAAGTACAGTTATATATGTGGATAGGTATTTCCACATGTTTTATAAAATACAAAGAGCAAGCGATATTAATCTCTTAATGTAAACACGTATATGACATCAATTTTCAGGCTATCAAAGTGTTGGTAGAGAAATCCAGGGATCTGCAGAAAGAAATTGTGTCACAGGGCAGGGTAAGTGTTTGATTCACTTTACGTACCATTTGCTTTCTGTAATAAAATTGTGGAACTGCTAAAGTTATCTTGATATTTCCAGTACAGCTGTTTCTTTCATAAGATTTTTTTTTTTTTTGCATTTCCTTTATAACATTCTATTAACAAATCTCAAAATAGTTTTAGAACATCTCAGTACCAGAAATACTACTTTGTTGTACTTATGCAATGTAAAAGCATATTGATGGTGAGCATTGAAAAAAACATGAAATGTTTAGAAATTGTCTTTCAGGGTACAGCTTCAGCAAAAGAATTTTACAAGAAGAACCACAGATGGACAGAAGGTCTATTGTCTGCTGCCAAAGCTGTGGGCTGGGGTGCAACTGCCCTGTTGTAAGTAGTAGTGTGTGCATTTGTATGTGTGTGTGGCTGTGTGAATGTGCATATGGACATTCCAAAATGAGTGTGCATGAATGTGTGTGTGTGTGTGTGAGAGAGAGAGCTACTTTGTTTGTGAGCCAGCAACAGTCACTAACAAAAATATGAAGGTCATAGAGCCGGTAGTACTCAGAGGGAAGTTCTCCATGTGAATGTTGATGTGTTGAGTCAATGAGCGTGACAGTGTGCAGGCAGCTATTATAGAGAGTAGTTCTGTCATGGGTGTCCTGTCAATGTGGTCACCAGGGAGGCAGCAGACAGGGTGGTGCAAGGAAAAGGCAAATTTGAGGAGTTGATGGCGTGCGCACACGAGATCGCTGCCAGCACCACGCAGCTCGTTGTGGCCTCAAAAGTAAAGGCCGACCGTGGCTCCAAGAATCTGACCCAGCTGTCTGCTGCGTCCAAGAACGTCAACAGTTGCACTGGCACAGTGGTGGCCTCTGCCAAGACTGGTGCACAGATTATAGAAGATGCAGGTGCGTTGTGAGAATATAGTGTTTTTTTTTAAAACAATAATTGTATTTGAGTATTATAGGAAAAACTTGCGTGTCTTGAAAATTTTGAGGTAATATGTTTCCTCAGAGAGCACTCACTGTGCACTAGCCCTGATTCTGTGTTCTGTATGCAGGTGTCTGGCTTACATGTTTCCTAGTAGTTTGCTGATCAGATGCTAGCAATTTGTTAGGTGACTTAGCAATTGAGAAATTTTTAGTCAGTTGATAGTTGTTACTTGTTACATTAGTGATGGTCATCGTATTTCTATCTGCGCGTGTCTTGCAGGACTCATGGACTTCAGTGACCTGTCCCTACATCAGTTTAAGAAGATGGAGATGCAGACACAGGTGACGCTCCTCTGTGTTCTGTCATGTGTTATTCTCTCAGTGTTTTATGTGGTTACTGTGTCAGTGCCATGTTATTTTGTCAGTGTCATGTTATTCTGTCAGTGTTGTGTTTTATTTTGTCAGTGTCATTGGGTTATTATTTTTGTGTGTTGTGTGTTGGGGCTTTGCTGATGTTCTCAGTCCTGATCAGCCAGCCCTCTCTGCAGTTTGCCCTTGCTGGTTTTGTGCAAGTGCAGATTTTTAGGGCAGCCAGCAAACTGAGAACTGCATACAAATTTTAAAGATAAAAAAGATCCTAGTGGATCTCTCCAGGACTAGCAGTGTTGGGCAAGAGACAGTGAGTGAGTAGATGATTAATTGCAGATGGCATGAGAGTTACACAAAATGTGTTTGGTGTGGCGTGCCAGATTCGCGTGATGGAGTTGGAGACGGAGCTAGAGAGGGAGCGGAGACGACTTGGAGAACTGCGCAAGCAACACTACCAAATGGCGGGAGAGGCAGAAGGCGTGGAGGTGCCACAGGTCAGTTGAGATTTTCTGTTTTGGTCTTCTTCATGCAGTATGCACACCAGTTTCCATCATGGTGTACTTGCATGCCACTCCTCGAATGATGGGGGCTGGTGGTGTGGGAGGGGGGAGGGGACCATGTGGAAAAACTTGGGAGGAAAAATGGAAGACTAGAAATGTAAAGCTGTAAGGGTTTATCTAAAGGTGGTACATGTAATGGCTGCACTGAGCTGCGTCATTTTTTGTGTTCTAATTGACGCAAAATGCCGTAATTCTTGTTCCTTGAATCTCAAATGGATTGCACTCAGGAAGGAGATGGAGCTGACCAGGATCCTCACGGCATATCTGGCGTGAGTTTTAGATGTAGTGCTGCAGTCCTGGCCCTTCTGTACTGTGTTCCTGTTTTTTTCACCCCTTTGTTATTCTTTATACTAACCTGACAGTTTTTCAAATTCTTGACCATGTAGAATGCGCATTTAGCTTGCTGAGATAATACATGGGGGTTGCTTCCTCTTGTAATTGGAAGAGAAAAGGATTGATGGAGGAGGCAATGAAGGGGGAGATTTTGACAGCAGGAGGCAAAAGCAGTAGTGGTTTCTTCTCAGGTTACATGCAATTATAGGGTTGCAGTAATTCAGGGTAATGTGAACAGGATGCCTCTTATGAACCCTGTGTCCATTTTGTGTTTATAATAAACATTCTTCTCTTAATATGGCCATGTTAAATTATCTTCTGAGGAAGATTCCACCATTGTTTTTGGCATGTCTTTGATTTGAACTGTCTTGCAACACTGACTAAAGTTGCTGAACATCTTTGGTTAGGGTTGATTTATTTTATTTATTTGGTTTTCGAGAAGCACATTTGTTTGCTTTTGTATTCTTTTTGTTAATTTTTTTGTTATTGATGATTTGGTTTGTGATACCACTGCACAGGCAGCATAAACATTAAGAAGTTTATCGTGCATTTTGTTTGACCACAAATAATATTTTTCCGCCTTGGTATTTGTTTTGCAAATAAAATCATAAATTTGGGAGATGTACAAATCATCTTTTCATATTTGTCTGTCACCTGTGCAGTGGGAGTATATGTACAGTCCTGTAATATTTGATCTCAGTCCACAATATAAAGCAGTTCAGATGTTGGATATTTATAATATTTGGGGGAAAAATACTTCCCATTTTCTTTGTGCTGACAGATTTTGGAAGTAAAAAATCTCAGACACCTGAATTGTACACTATTTGGACTATTTAAGCCAAACTGATTCTACCAAAGCTTTGTGACTGTGCATGCCAAAATCAGCTTTATTCTCATAAAAATTATATTAATTAATGGAACAAAAATATTCTTACTTGGCTCAGACCTCAAAGATATCAGCCAGGGTGTTTTGGCCAGCCATTTGGTACATCTGAAACATGATTTCATGATTAAAACCAGCCGTCGTGGTTTACATCATAAAATTAACTTTTAGGGATGTGGCCGTTAGGGAGGGGGGCTTTGACCCTCTATTCTCCCCACCTAGGCAGTCTCTGGAACCTGCTGGACTCTGGCCACTTGCTGCAGTTCACATGAATGAATCTGCCTAAGTTCTAATCCATTTGAGTTTAAAAGAAAGTTTGACAGGTGTGTTTGCTTTACCTTCTGTGAGGGTGAGGAGTTAGCTGTCTCCTAGGAGATGCCAGAAAATCTCATGAAATAGATTATATCTGGAGCAAAAGTACAGGCTTGCAGAAAATCACCTGTCCCCAAAACCTTGTTGGCAAAAGCTGTGCTTTTCCTATGCATTGGTGGATTTTACAGCTGTTGTGTTTAACCAATTAAAGTAGAAGATACACTCACTTAGATTGCTGAACTTCAGCAAAAGTGCTCTCACTCGCACTGCTTTCTAGTACATGCACAAGCAGTAGTTACTTAACATGCTTTTATCTTAGTGTAGAACTTTGTTTTCCAGCACATGACTTTTTCTCACACCTTTAGCACCCACTGAATGATCTAGTTGTTAGGGTTTAACCTCCCCCCTTCCTCCCACCTCCTTCCCTCTCTCCTCCCTCAGCACATCCTCATTTTCCCCCCTCACATTTCAGTGTTGAGACCCCCCCCCCCCCCACAAGTGTTGGAATCCACCTAGTTTTCCAGCTGCCTTCACTGACAAATATGTTTGTGTTTTTTCTTGATAGTGATTCATCTAAAATTATAATTATGAGAAAATGTGATTAGTATAAGTACCACCAGTTGTCACATGCACATTTTGAAATACATGATGCAGTAAGTTTTGTCTGTATGCACATGGGCATGCATGTCTATGCGCACCCACAGAGAGAGAGAGAGAGAACGTTATCAAGTTTATCTTTGTCTCCTGGATAGCAAAGCCAAAGAGTCAAAATGCATTTAGAAAAGGAACACGAGTCCCAGAGAGTAAGAAACATTACTAGTCTCGTGATGTAATACAAACTGTTGGGGGGGGGGGGTCTTACATCAGTTTGTTTACTGTTTTGTTACCAGATTTCTTTGCCTTGAAATATTAACAGTAAAAAAGTGTTTGATGCTGTTAGGGAAAGTATAAGTTGGCAAAGTGTCTTTTTGCTTTATACTTATAGTTAGCTTTAGATTAACATGTACTGAGAGATGCTTTGCAAGTTGTGATATTTTGTTGTAATTTTTTTTCCATTTTGTTTTCTTGATTTTTCTGAAGTTCATAAATTTATATAAATTTTTCAAGAAATCAAGTTGTTTTTCTTAATAGAGATTGTCACAACATTATGTTCATCTGCCCTAAGTCCTATTTCTGAAGTACCTGTGCTTTGATTTATGTATTTGAACATATTAAGTGATTTTCTACAGTATTATCCACATTTCTTTTGGCATCGTCATAATATGATGTTTCAGCTTGTAACCATGCTGACTTGGGAGGGGCCATGGGACTCAGACATGTTATAGCACTTTGATAAATTGCTGCTGGTGTGGGTCTGTGGTAAGGTTACATGCCTGCTGCATGGTCGGCTGCTACCACGCATGCCCGTGGTGGAGCAGTTTTCCTGTTGTGCGTTGTGTGTTCACCTGTTATTTGCTCCTTAGACCAGTATTTTGTTTTTCACTGGAAGACTTGCCGTCTGCTACACAGGAAGCGGGTGCTGTGGCCGTAATGTCATGGAGACAATGTAAATAATCTTCAGCTGCATGGATTTATGTGGTTGGGTGGAAGGCAGTTACATTTTGGTGTAGTTCTCTGTTGTCATTTCCAGACTTTCCCAGGTGTTTGGCTTGCATACTACGTGGGTCTGATGCAGGTCCCATGTCTGTATGATTTTCATAACAGTGGCTGCAAGCTTACTCTGGTTCTTCTGTTTGTGACGGGTTGCACATGTCAAAGTGGCACTTGCCACTTGAGGACCCCAGCACAACTGCCTCCTTTTGAGGGGAAGCAGTATTTATGGAGTCGTGAAGCAGCATGCTGTCACTGTAGGCCAGCAGTTGTCAGCAGCAGTGCAGAGGAATGAAGCTGTGTGAAGATAGATATTGTGTGCTTTTGTTGGAACCAAGCCTGGCTGATTACTTAACATTATCAGTAACATGTATCTTGTCAAGTGGCTGAGTGGTGTTCAGAAAACACCAGCTTCTAATGACTAAACTACCCATCATGGAAGGCAGTCTTTTTCCAGTGCCAACCTACATGCTAAGTTTTTAAACCACTAATTTGTATGCTTGTTTGAAAACATTGATCAAGAAATCTGAAAAATTGATAAACATATTGAGCCACTGTTAGTTGAAAACTGAAAATGGATACATCTATGTGTATTATTATTTGAAAAATTTTGATTTACTGGTGAATAGCAACATTTGAATGTTTTCATGTTAAGAAATCAGTGCCTGATTAGCATAATTAACTTACTGAGACATGATGGTTAGGCTAGAAACATTTTGGCATGAAAATGTTTAGAGTGCAGGATGGAAATAATTTTTGTTTTAATACTCACAGAAAAGGTGATGGTGATGCATAAAGACTTCGGCGTGAGCCCAAGATGCATCTGAGGATGTCAAGGAAGCGTCCTCGAGGATGGAGCCATTGTCTGCCTTTACCTGAAGCAAGGCATCCTTGAATTCCTGTCATGTACCCTAGTACATGTTTATTTTATGTGCCAGTCTGGTGCAAGTCATCATTCACATTTCATCTGTGCTGGTGGAAGGAAATGGGCAAAAGATAATTTTTGGTGCATTGGCACGCAGAGGTAACATTATGCAAAACTGTTGCAGCTAAATTTTAATGGACGTGATGTTGCTAGTTTTTAAATGTGAAATGTTTCTATATGTATACACTGAAATTTATAGCAACCAATTGCTTCTTTGCTGTCATTTAGGGAATTGGCTTGGGGCTAACATAGTTATTCTTATGTCTTAAGGGGAGAGAGTTTCATGGCTTGAGATTGCTTTGTTGTGCCATTGCTCTTTTAATTTTATCAAGTTCCTCGGAGAACATTGGACATTCTGCATGCTGACAGGTCTTTTGACAAACTACTGGTGTACATGTGTCTGAAGTTATTGTGATTTTCCAAGTTGCTTGGCAACATGAAATCTACATACAGTTTCAGTGTGCAGCCCTCTTCAGGCAAGCACTTGTGCACGGAGCTTTGTGTAAATAATTGTTGTTGGATTCTTCCTTTGGTAGGCAACTACTGGCACACGATTATGAGAAAAAATTGACTTTCCTTTTATGTCAACATTATAGACAATTCAGTACATGTTTTCTGTTTCACAATGATCTGGCATACACTGAACAAGCACAATGTATGGGCACTGCATGCCTAGTGTGGATGGTGCCTGTTTGGGGAAAATGTGTCAGCTGATGATGTTGGTGTTGAGTGGGATGGGAAAATGTGTCAGCTGATGATGTTGGTGTTGAGTGGGATGGGAAAATGTGTCAGCTGATGATGTTGGTGTTGAGTGGGATGGGAAAATGTGTCAGCTGATGATGTTGGTGTTGAGTGGGATGGGAAAATGTGTCAGCTGATGATGGGATTAAGTGGGATGGGAAAATGTGTCAGCTGATGATGTTGGTGTTGAGTGGGATGGGAAAATGTGTCAGCTGATGATGTTGGTGTTGAGTGGGATGGGAAAATGTGTCAGCTGATGATGGGATTAAGTGGGATGGGAAGATGTGTCAGCTAATGATAGAGTTGATTGAGAATTTTGGGGTGATGAAGGGGAGGGGAGTTGACAGTTTAAATGTCTTGAGTACTAATTTTAGGAAATGTTTTACAGTGGTGGTTGTTAGTTTTGGGACGGCACACTCTGACAGTTAACTCCAGTGCTTTTCTGCGCATAGTAATATGAGGTTATTGTGGGCTTGATGTTGATGTGTTAGTTTTGGGACGGCACACTCTGACAGTTAACTCCAGTGCTTTTCTGCGCATAGTAATATGAGGTTATTGTGGGATTGATGTTGATGTGTTAGTTTTGGGACGGTACACTCTGACAGTTAACTCCAGTGCTTTTCTGCACATAGTAATATGAGGTTATTGTGGGATT
>SMGT01003383.1:193779-212153 GCA_004794575.1 Lanistes nyassanus | reverse complement strand
TGATGTTGATGTGTTAGTTTTGGGACGGCACACTCTGACAGTTAACTCCAGTGCTTTTCTGCGCATAGTAATATGAGGTTATTGTGGGCTTGATGTTGATGTGTTCATGTTGAGAATATAGGAAATACAATTCTTTTGTTTGAAAATGTTGCCAGCTTCCCTAAAGAGCTTCACCAATGTAAACATTTTAGGCAGAATAGTGTGACCGTTTGTGATAATGGTGTAAAACTGGTAATGCCGACTGTTAGAAAGGTTACAGTCTGTCAAAGACAGGTGTACTTTCATCTTGATTCCTGCTGGGTTTTCTGACTCTTACATCTGTGTTGTCAGGCGACGGTATGGTTGGCGCTTGTTACCAAGATGGTGAAAATCATAAGTTGCAAGTTCATATCCCATTTCTGATACATACATTTTGTCTACATGTGCCATCTGTTTACTACTCCAGATACTTGCTGTATACATACAGCCTTGGTTGGTGACTCACTGTAAATGTCCGAATAACCAGACAAACCATATGAATGTACACCTAAACATGAAAACTTTGCTTCCAGATCCACCCCAGAAGACATTGTTGTGCCATATTCCCTGGACTGTAATTGCCATAAAAATCTAAATTTTGATAAGCTAAACAAAGGCTTTTGCAAATCCTGGTTATAGTACATGTAAAAGGTTTTTGCAGAACTCAGAACACAGGAGTTAAATGCTAAAACAGGACTGTTAGGGGAGGGATTGGAGCACAAGTTTTCAGTTAAACTGTTTGAAATATTACAGTGGAGCAGTTTATGCATAAAGTTAAAGTTAAAAATAATTACCATTGCTTCCAAAATTTGATGCAGTGTTACCATGCCGAGAGCAGTCAAACAGCCAGCACACAGTCTCACTGCTGCTCTGCAATCTAATTCTGAGTCAAGAATGCTCGTACACACACAAATATCATATGTTAATATTAGCTTGCAGCATTTAGCTTGAGAGCAGGCAGACCTTGAAATGTACCAGTACTTGATTGTAAGAGTGTGTCTGTACTGTTAGCATTTACAGTGTACACTGGTGGAGACTCACACGTGACGTTTTGTGTTTTTGTATAACCAGGTTCCAAAATTAATTCGGTAGCCAGCGTGTAGCAACAGATTTTGCAGAATGTCCAAGAATACAAGTGATGCTCTTGGATTTGGCTATGGCTATACTTGCAGTTAAAAATTTTTTAAAATTTGTGTGCATTAAATTCATACTTTGAATTTTGCATGTATTAAGTATGTGTATTAAGATGATAACACCCATGCCTGGTTTTGGAAATTTGCATAGAAAATATTTGTTAAATCTGGAAGTAATCTCAGTGTTCACACTTAATTTTAAAGTTTTATTAAAAATGCTTATGTGATCAGCAGTGTGCTAATGTGTGCCCGTTTGTGTGTGAGAGAGGGAGAGTGAGTGAGCAAAAGAGATAGAGATGGAGGAAGGAAAGAGACGAAGAAAAGAGAATGAATGAAACAGAGGGAATAAGGGGCTGGTGCACAGTTGATGACGAGATGGTAGATCTTCAGCTGAGGGTGGGTGTGGAGCAGCTGAGTGGTATCCCTGCTTGTTCGCATGAAGAATCAGCTAGAGTGGTGCCAGCCTTATCGTGCCCCAGGCCCCAGGGGCTGAACCAGGCCCGATGTAAGTTTTTTCAAATTAGAGTTAGATGTGGGATTGAGAACAGTAACCACTTTGTGAACATCAGTGTTGCTTGCTTGTAAGATTTACTGAAGTTTTTTTTTAAGGATTGTATTATGTTTGTGGCTGTAGAATGTGGAATCAACATTTTTAAAATCCAGAGGAAATGCCCAAAGTAACCATGGATCATGGTCTGTGAATTTTTAACAGAAGACCAGCACAAGTGTCCCGAGAAAGGATTTTTTTTTTTTTGGTTACATGGAGCATGATCACCTGTTGGCATATTCCAGTTATGGGTCTGTAGCTAAGACTAAGGACTAGAATGTAACACCTTAGAGACATGCTATGTTCAGATATGACAACTATTACTGAATGCTCTCAATTTTCAAGACTAGTCATTTGTTGCAGCTGTGCAGGCATTTTTCTCACACAACTACCTTCACCATCACAGAACACGGTTTTGTGTGTTCGTGATAGCTGTATGTGATACAACATCTGGATTTTTTCCCATTTCTTTTCATGGGATTGGAGGAAGCGGATGGCTAAGTGGTTAGAGCTCTGCCCCCTGAACCTGAGCGTGGTGGTTCAGTACCCATGGGCTGTACCACACTTCCCCTAGTTGACCCATTTGGAGATGAGTACCCGGCCCATGGGTCAGGAAAGGTAAGGCAGTGATGGGGAGATGGGAACCTCCCTCACAATGCTGGCCCACAGAAAATTGGGGGTCTTGTACATCCCCACTCGCCCACACCTAAAACAGGTCACAGAACGACTTTTACCTTTACCTTTCTGGGGATTGCAAATAGATGTTGTGAAGGTGTTAGCGAGTTTCAGTTCTGAATGTCCATGAGAATTTTAGATAACCTGCAGGGTGCCCTCACACTACTGCTGCCTTACAGGCTGACTGAAGTAACGGGCTGCCCTGGGACCAGTTTGTAGGTTGTGGGCGAGTGGGGTGTTTGAGACCATTTTTCTTGCCCCTCTCCCTCACAGCCATACCTCCCCTGACCCATGGGTCAGGTACCCATCGACAGCTGGGTTAGCTGTGGGAAGTGGCTGCTGCATCGAATAAGCCTGCAGCCATGCCATCACTCTACCTGCCCATCTGCATCCCCTAAAGTAATGGGAAATCATCTAAGCTTAAATTGTTTGATTTTTTTTAAAAACTGGAATTCTGTTTCCTTGGTTGTGGTTAAGACACACCAGAACTATGAAATCCCAACAAAATGAAGAAGAAACATTCTGATGCTCATTTGAAATGAGATTCTGGTGCAGAGAAGATGTGAATGCCATTTCTTCGTACCTACTAGAGCGGTGACTTACAAGAAGGGTCCTTATTTTCCTGGAAGTTGGAAATGTGCGGACAAAGTATGCCTTGTGTAATGGGTACATGAGTGGGCTGGTTTTAATGCTGACCATTTAATTTTGTTTTCTGTATTTCTGCTTCTTGCGTATGATAAACATAGCACTCAAAATAACAATACTTGATTTCACTTCTTTGTGCAACCTGTAAGAAATATACAAAGAGGAAAGTATCTGCAAGATTCATAGTGTGTGTAGATTTTCTCTTGCCAAAACGTCTTCAGTGAACAGTAGTTCTACTTAAAATATCTGCAATGCAGTATGCAGTCTGTGCCCCCCTCCTCCTGCCCTCCACATGCTGTGTGCTTAACACTGCATACAGCATTATATGTACTGGGGAGGGGTGAGGTGAGAAGTGAGCATAAAGTTAATTTATATTTTATATGCACACTGTAAAATAATTTATAACCTTAAAGGCATTTTGTTGAATTTTAGTTGATGTCTCAGGAAGTGCAGAGATATTTATTCTGTTTATAAAAGAGATTATTGATATTTCATTTGAGATCTAAATCATGTTTTGTACAGATGCTTAAGACATTTTTCTTTACATTTTGTTACAGGTTATTTTTTTTTTTTTGGTTTTCACACCAATTTGTTACAGCCTATTAGAAGTGAGGCTAAAAAATCTGAAATAAATTCGAGCGGCCCTATTTCCTTTTGTTGATTGTATTTGTGAATGAATAATTATGACCCCTAATGGCTTGCATAAGTGGAATTCCCTCTGTTCCTCCTGCATTACACCATTGCTGTGTTAGATGAGAATGCCTTGTTATATTGATGAAGGAGGTTACTTTTATAGGCGTCGTGGTTTCTCTCCATAGATTTGGTTTCAGCCGTAGACTAGTTTGTGTTGTTCATTTTAAACTTACGTGCCTGATTGTGGCATCTTTTTAAATGTTGATCTCTGTACATGCAAATCATCCTCCCTTTCGATGCAGTAGTGCGTGCCTGAGGTGAGACACACGCAAACTGCCAATGGAAGCCTGTCACTTAAATGAAGAGCTGGTCTGGGATATCAGCGATGTAAATAATCGGGATTTCACCAAACTGATGTAAACTTGTAACACTGCATATGGTGTCCCCAAACCAGCCTTATTGTCTTATGTATGATCTGTATTCATGTACACTGCATGCATAGCCTTCAGTATTCACAGAGATTGGTGGGATTTTATTTTGTATTTGATAGCATCTTTTGTGCTTCATTTTCACTGGTTGTATAATATGCTATCCTTGAAAAGCATTGTGGATGCTATACCGCTCAAAAGAATTGTAAGACCAGGCACTTTGCAAGAACACAGGACCCTGTACATTTAGATGCACCCCGTTTCATCCTGCATCAGTGAATGTCAGTGTGTGCGTGGAAATCAGTACTGATGCACTTATACATACCATAGGAGGCAGCCAAACATGCACCCAAGATGCAAGACAGCATGTGTAAATCAAACACATTCTGGTGACAAACCAAAACTGAATGAGTGAGGAACCACAGTGCATGTGCATACCATGTGTAATGTGAACACATTTCAGCCACTGTCGAGAGATTGGTTAGTATTTATGGATGCAGTCAAAAGACAGTTTGTAACCATGCCTCTAAGATGACAACTTAGTGATGGTGATGGTGGAAGGGTGACTGTTAGGGAGCATGACCTGTTTGGTGTCGGATCCATCATGATTTGGAGAGGAATGGCATGGTCTACAGGGATGACATCTTTAATCCCTTGTGCTCCCAGTGCCGCAGGCAATGGGAACAGGCGCCAATCTCCAGAATGATGGCAGACCACACAGTGCTCAGGCTGTGACCACCTTCCTGGCTCAGTCCACGAGACAGTGGTGCCATGCTTGCATGCAGGCCAATGGAGGGCACACATTTTTTTATTGCTGATTATTCTTATTCTGTACCTGCTCTGACTTTTGTAAATGTGGGAAGGCAGGGAATTTTGCAATGAAAAGAGCCCATTAAATGTGTTGTTGGTCATTACATCCACTCACTCCTGATATGCAGTAAGTAGTATAGGGGCAAATGCTTGCTGTATGCTGACACAGTGGAAGGGGTTTTACAGCAACCTTTGAAAGGGCTCAACATAAGCTGGTTCGAAGAAAAGAGAAGTAACTCATATTTTCAGATATATGAATCATTTTTAGAGTGATCTCCCTTAGACCACAAAAAAAGAGATGTTATGAGGAAACAAAGGATTTGCAACAAGCTATCAAGCAAAAGGGCAATGGGCCCGCCATGTTGATGCATTCACTTGGATACCTTTTTCAATGCAGCCTTATACAAACAATTCACATCATATAGGTTTAAGGTAGCAATTATTCTTAAATTTTTCTTTGTTTTGGAATCTTTTTGTCACTTTATAGAGACCACAGGGGAAACATTGGCCTTCTTACATGCGGCTAAACTGTGTAGGCGCATAAAATTATAATTATTTTGATCTTTCCAAATACACTGCATGTGGTAGTTAACAAGTAGCATTTATTTCAAACATGCCGAAATCTATGCATACCCAAGAGGCCACAACAGTTGTTGATATAGATCGTTGGAAATTGAGTTAAATGAATGAGGTACACTTCAGCTTCGTTGTGACAACCAATTTGTGCTTTAGTATCGGTAGGGTATGCAGACTGCACGAGTCTTTCAATTCTTTTGAGCAGTATACATTGTTTTATATGCGAGCCTCATATTCAGGTATGACAAGAACTGTACTGCATTTATTTCAGTCCATTAAACAGTTAATACATCACTTGAAGTATTTTTTTATTTCCAAGGTGTTTTATGTTTACTGTACATATAAAAATATTTTACACACATTAGATATACTACCTCCTTAATCGAACTATTTTCAAACCGACAAACATGGTCCTCAAGTCATTAGGATACCATTAAGCTTTAGTTTATGTTTCCACTCTTTACAAGTCTTTGTAATTGGGTCTTTTCTCTACAAACTAGACCTCAAATGAGTGCTAGAGACTGAAGGAAACGGTGCCTTTGGCTGTAAAGGCAGACATACAAACACTTCCAAAGCAAGACAATGAGAGATTTAAAAAAGAATTAAAAAATGAGAAAACCCTCTTGCACTATTCTTCAATAGATCTGTCTGCAGACTTCAGACTTGTTTTTTCAGCGACGGTCAGTGCTGATATAGTGTGACAGCAATGTTTTCTTGTTTCACTATATCCCACTTCCACATTCCAAATCTCACATCACATGTAACATTGCGTTTTGATCCTCCTCTCTCTTCCCCTGCATCATGAAGCCAACAGCACGTCCAGTGAGCCCCCCCCCCCCCAACCGTTCCTTGTCAATCTCCTCACTACCTTCCCAACACAAACCACATGAAAAGCCACGTTTTGCCATCAATCTCATCACGTTCCCAATGAACCACACACAAAGCCATGTTTTCCAGTGACATCCATGTGATGGCTGCAGTTTTGGTGCATGTCTAGATCGGTCTTTTTAGATGGCAATCAGCCAAATGAGAATGGTCCCAACAAGAATGCTTTCTTCTTTTTTTTTGGGGGGGGGGAGGAGGGGCCTGATTTAGGAGGATGGAAAAGGGAAGCTAGGAGAAAACATAAACTGGAAGTTGGAATTTTGCCCAAAAGTCTGAAGATTCCAAGGCTTGGAACTTGTACACTGTTTTGGGGACTTTCTAGTTCCTTAGGTTTACCTCAAAAACAAAATCAGGGATTTTGTCTCCCACCGACTCCCTCTTTGTCGGTGGGGGAGAATGGTATGACAAGACAGAAAAGGCCCCCACCCCTTGCCTGCAATATACCTTAAACTGGTTCATTATCTAGCTGGTGCAGTTAAGGATGAAACAAAACAGCAAGAGTTTTATCCCCGGCTTTCTAGTTCTCGACTTTTACGTGTTTCAGCTCAGATTTGATCTTTTTATTCTTTCTGTGACTGTGCAAGGTTTAGAAAACAGAAATCTTTTTTGGGATTCCCACTGGCCATACCCCTCTAAACTGTTGTTTTACTAAATGTAAAACTATTCTGGATCAAAGCTGTTGTAATTGGAAAGTGTACCTCTCCCAGGGGTTTTGTGCTGAGAATCATATGGTACACTTTTTTGTTAGGATTATCTTTTTTTATGACCTGATGTCTTAAAGTGATGTATATCAGAATAAACATGTAGGAGGCTTGTTAGTTATCTGCCCATAGACGCTGATAACAACAGCCACACATATCACAGATGAAAGGCTGGCATCTCAGGTAACTCCTTGAAGTTTTAAAGTTCAGAGACCAGCTGTCACATGAATGGATGGATGAAGACAATGAAATACATGCTTCATCAGGCTTAGCATTGTATCAGTGATAATGTCATTCCTTCAGTCATATATCTGTTGAAAGGCTGTCCTGGAAGTAGCTGGAGGTCTCGTCTCCTCAAAAGCTGCACAGACACACAAATCAAGATCATTCGTTGACAAGCAAATCGTGGATATAGTTAGCTGTAAAAACGTGACAGAAAAAACGTTCGTTCAAAATACTTAAAATTTTTTCCTATTGATGGCTTACCACAGAACATATACACAGTAGGATCCCTCTTGGGTAAATATTAGAACATTGCTAAATGTGAAGACTCCCTAATTATGAGGTTTTGCTTATAGAAGAACGACTCGAGTATCAAGGTGAGAGAGAGAAATAGAGATTAGTCTTAGATAAAAGTGTAATGTTTACTGCTTGAAACTGCTGACTGGGTACTAAAAGAGCAGCTATTTCCAGGTCGTGTCATCTGGGAAAGCTCACAATTTTTGACACATGAGGATTTCTGAGAGATATAAGCACTATTCTTTGATGCCTGTATGTAAAGTAATATTACCATTTTCAAGCAGGCATAGTTCCTGAAGGAGCTTTAACCCAACTCTGATGTCAGCTGAGGCATTTTCTCCAGCAGCTAAAGTTCTAAGCCTCTGTTCCACTGCTTCCAACACTGATGGCGTTGATTGAAGTCAGCATGCACAGACATGAGCACACATATATTGACAGACATGAACAAAGATGCACACATGCATCCACACAAAAAAGAGCAGTGTTGAGAGGAACGATCTCAAACATTCTACTAAAATAAAAGTAGTTTCTATAAAATAATGGCATGTTTATTAAACCAGTTAATCTAGTAGAACAGACCTTTTTCAGCTGACTTCATTGCTGTAAATCTCTGTATATGCTTCTGAAGAATGAAACCATTGGCCTGGAGAATAGGCAGAAGAGCCAGGACGTCTTCGTTCTCTGCCAGTGATAACAAGTGCAAGGCAGCTGTGCAGACCTTTAAGGGAAGAACAGGATTTTATTCATGAACAACGATACAAAATGGAAGTTGCCATGATTACACATGTACAACAATACAAAAGGGAAGATACCTATTCTCGTTAATGTTTACATCCCTGTTCCTTAATGCTTAATAAAGGTGAGAAAGATTTTATTCTTTTCAAATTAATATGCACAAACATTGAGCAAGCAATAATAAATATTTTAAAATAAAAGCAAAGAACTTAAACCATAAATATGTTGAATCTACAAAGGTTCATCTGATCATACCTGCTCGGTCAGGTTGTCTCTGTATCGAAACTCTGCAAAGTCAGTGACATCATCAGCTGTTTTCAAAGCACCCACCAAACTGTTCCATACTCTGGAGTACAGGCAAGAATCTCCAAAGTGCTTTCGATCAGAAGGAATAGACAAGGCGATGGCAGCATTTATGCGGACTTTAAAATTTTTGCAGTCCTGCACCACTGAACACAGCTCTGTCAGAACTTCAGGCTGCCAGGAAAGGGAAAAAAACCCACCTTACAGATCCTGACAGTCCCCTAATCACCAACATCAGGCTGTGCTGAATTGAAGAATAACGAGTATGTGTGTGTGTGTGGGGGGAGGGGGTGCAGAGTAACCCTAGAAGAAGATTTATGTAACAAGTCAGCACAGCATCATCTGTAGCAAAGCCCACTGTCACACACAAAAAATGCTTACAGAGCTTTTTTAAAAAATAAAAATACAATTTAAAACAACATAATTCTAACAACAAAAAATAAGCAGGAACAATAAATAGCAATATTCTCTGCTCACCATCCATGGCGCATTCCCTGACGACAGGAGAGGATTGCGGAGGACATTGGCAATGGCATAACAACTGTTCCACCGGACCTGTTGTGGAGGTGAAAAAAAAAAAAGAACAGTTTTACCTCAGGTTGCCATTGGGTATGTTTGGCTTAACTGACCTGTCCAATCAAGCTCCTAGCCACTGCCTTGTCTGCAGGCACGACAACAGTTCTACTTGCCCCATGGTCACTATTCACATGGTTGTTCCCTTCAGTTCTTTCTCACCTTTGTCCAGAGGAAAACATATTGCCCTAGCTCTTTAAACGTCAGTGCTTTACAGTAATGTAAAGCTTCTTTTTCTGCTCTAAACGTTTCTGTCTTTAACACAAAATGTTTTCTACACCAGCTCTGCATCTCTTCATAAAATGGCCAGTACTTGTTTAAAATCATCGAGATGTGGTATTTGCTGCCACTACTAACTGAGGTGTCTACAGCTTGCATACTTTACCAGATTCTGCCTGTGGCACTGCCACGACAGCCAACCACTTCTCATATCTGTAATCTTCCCAGGTCTCTCCACCAGAACACGTTGCAGCACTCATAAAGATGAGAGACATTATTAGCATCTATATGAGAAAGTACCTCAGTAGACATCAGTACACATGACTGATCCCATCTCACACTCTGAAAGCAGTTGGCATGTTAGGGCAGCCAAGTTTCTGTTGCACCATTCACCTTCACAGTACAGTGCACACGCTGGAGACACCCTGCTATAATATCTTTTGAGGCAGGGATACAGCATGGTTGATGTTATATCAGTTGTTGCTTGTACTCAAGTATTGTGGGCTCATAGGGAATCCATGTGTTGTCTATACTCAAGTATCATGGGTGAATAGTAATCCATGCGTTGTTTGTACTCAAGTATTGTGGGTGAATAGGTAATCCATGTGTTGTCTGTACTCAAGTATTGTGGGCTCATAGATAATCCATGTGTTGTCTGTATTCAACTATTGTGGGCTCATAGGTAATCCATGTGTTGTCTGTACTCAAGTATTGTGGGCTCATAGGTAATCCATGTGTTGTCTGTACTAAAGTATTGTGGGCTCATAGGTAATCCATGTGTTGTCTGTACTCAAGTATTGTGGGCTCATAGGGAATCCATGTGTTGTCTGTACTCAAGTATTGTGGGCTCATAGATAATCCATGTGTTGTCTGTACTCAAGTATTGTGGGCTCATAGGTAATCCATGTGCTGTCTGTACTCAAGTATCATGGGTGAATAGTAATCCATGTGTTTTCTGTACTCAAGTATCATGAGTGAATATCAATCCATGTGGTGTCTGTACTCAAGTATCATGAGTGAATATCAATCCATGTGGTGTCTGTACTCAAGTATCATGGGTGAATATCAATCCATGTGGTGTCTGTACTCAAGTATCATGAGTGAATATCAATCCATGTGTTGTCTGTACTCAAGTATCATGGGTGAATATCAATCCATGTGTTGTCTGTACTCAAGTATCATGAGTGAATATCAATCCATGTGGTGTCTGTACTCAAGTATCATGAGTGAATATCAATCCATGTGGTGTCTGTACTCAAGTATCATGGGTGCATAAGTAATCCATATGTTGTTTACATGTATTTTTTCCTGGCACTACACTGTATTGCAGATGGAAATTACATCAACAGTTGAGTGTTGCACTTGCATGAATTACCTAAGCAGTGAAAGTTTTTTGCTATGCCTGTATGCTTGTCAGTAAGAGCCTTGCCTGTATTAACTGAATAGTACAATGTCTTCACTATGGGTATGTGGTAGCCTGGTTACTTTGTCACACGTTTTCATTGGAGGGTGTGCAGGTAAGTGGAGCGCACCGTATGTTTTACAGGCCAAACTGATGCTTATTTCCTACCTTCATGGGTCCAGACGTGACTGTCTTCAGTATAATCTTCACACTTTGTGCCACTGCCTCCACAATGTGACTTTTTCCTGCACAAAACATTAGTCCAATGTCAACACTTGCATCTGTGCAAAGAAAACTTCTGGCTGCCCCTGAACTAAGTGAAAATAGCATGCAAGTGCAGAAGGAAAGTGGAATAAAATGAGAACACGGTTTCCACATCATACTCAAAGGCCAATGCTTGATGTGAAATAGGGTAAGTGATATTTATTTGGTATGAATTATCGAAAAGTGGTTGGAGATATGAGAAAACAAAACATAGTAATAGCTTCTAAATGGCTTACAAAATCAAAGGAATGAACGTACTCAGAATTCTTGGTGGCAGGTATCGCACAATATTGCCAACAGCTCGTACTGCATTGCATTTGACTTTGTCGCTGTCCTGCACAGCAGCTGTGGCTGTGTTCAACATGCACCAGAGAAGCATATCAGAAAACTGGTCCACGAAGGACACATCTTTTCTGTCCCTGCAAGAAAAAAACTCCCTCGTGAAGACTAACAAAGCATTAAACAGAATTGTGGTGCAATTACAGGAAAATAACCGTAGGACTATTTGCCTTTAATATTTTACATCTGTAATGCACTCATCCAATGACTGTTATATTAAAAATCATGCTTTTGATAAACATAGTGTTGGGAAAAGACAAAAAAAATCTATGAATGGATAGGAAAGCATATTACTTGTTTACCACCAAGGCATCACACAGGTTGCCTAATGCCCAAGCAGCTTTGATTTTGATGTTGACACTGGGAATGCTCATACACTTTAGAATTGCATTTGCTGCATCAGACATGAAGCCAACATCCTGAAAAAAAATATCATCAATCTATAAGAGTGCAAGCATAATTACATGCTCATTTTAGCAGGAGCTACTTGTCTTCATTACTCTGTCTGTACTCTGCTCTATCTCTCACTCAACCACATACATTCGCAGTCATGCTGGAAACTGCACGCACCTGGGAAAGACATGGGTACAGGACATAGACTCCAAGCACCCTGACCGCTGCTGCCACAACCAGCCGATCCTCACACACTGTTAGCTGCAGTACAAGCCTCAAGCACTCCTGCTGCATATCTACCTGTGCAGCGAAAATTAACAAGAAACTCAGGGAACTTTCACTAAAGATATAGCTTCAAAATCTTCTCTTTGTGAAATATCACTTCATTAGGTGAACAATATGCAGGAAGTTCAAACAGACAACCAACTACCCATAACTAATATTAGCTACTCAAATCAGTATGTCAGAATAAGTCAACAAATAATCAGATAATCATTTTTACAAAAAATTCAACAACAACATAATCAAATTAAATTTTCTTCATGGAAATGTAAGGATATGTTCTCACTGTAAGTCTGGAGAAGACGTCATGGCCCACATTAGAGATGCAGTCACAGGCGCTGGCTCGGAGCGGGCTCGGTCCTAACTGCTGTAGCACCTCGAGCAAAGGGCCAACAAGCAGTGACTGCCACAGGGTGAGGGCCTGCAGAATTGTCAGCAAATAAGCCACAACTAGAAAACAGAAAAGAGCCCCATAGTATCAGTGAGTCAAAGATAACTCTAAAATGTGAACAGGCATCTGCTGAACTGTCAAAAAAAAAACCCAAACCCAAATTAATACAGCACACATATTTATGAAAGTAAAAGTATGCACAATCAAATGAACACATGCAGATGAATATGCAAACACCCTCTCATCGATAATCTACTTGTTCCCTCTTGTGAGCTGCCATTACTTAGGAGAGGTAAAACTGACCAACCTGTGCCAAGGTAAGGGCCTGTGACTCTTCACCTACTGTCTGCGCTTCCTGCACATCTCTTAGCACTGCTTGTACCAGTTCATCCAGTACCTACAAACCGTTTGTTGCTGATGGTAAGGATTACCTCATTACGAGGGGCAAACAAAACTGTACATGATCATTTGTGCTTCAAAATCTTGTTGCAGTCCTATCCAATCAGGTATTGCTTGCCACAAGCCATAGTGTTCCTCTAATTTCTAAAGTAGAGAATGCCTGGCACCTAGGAAACCAGCAAGAGTACTAGGGCTGCATGTGGGCCTGTGGGGATGTGGGCCTGTGGAGATGTGGGCCTGCATCTGTGAATGATGGATATGTTTAGGCCAAGCAGAAAGTACTAGCCCATCCCACAGAAACATGCAACAAAAAGATTTTTCAATACAAGCCAAGGCTGCATGAGAATGAATAGCCACCATGCCAAGGATGCAGCGCTGTCTAGCAAGTCACAAAGCAGAGGCCTCAGTGGCATGATAAAGTAATCAGTGACATGGTAAAGTAATCAGTGGCATGATAAAGTAATCAGTGACATGGTAAAGTAATCAGTGGCATGGTAAAGTAATCAGTGACATGATACAGTAATCAGTGATATGATAAAGCATGCTATGGTCCAGAAACAGAAGTCTCCTCTCACCTTGCAGCCATGGAGTTTCACTGCTGGGTCCTGGTCTTCCAGGCATTTTTGAATCAAGTCTTGCATGAGACCCATGCTTCTCCTGTTGAGTGGTCACCATGACAAATTGTACAATCCGGTCTGGCAAAGTGGACTTTAGTCTCCTCACCCCCCCGCTCCAAATCCCTCACCCTCCCCCACCATTCTCTCACCCTGCAGCTTGCCTGGTGTTGTCACAGTTGTGGCAAAAAGCGCCGCCAGTGCTTCCAAAACAAAAGATTTAAGTGGGGGGGGGGGGTAGGGGAAGAGAATAATACTGCATCTTCTGACCGCTTACATTTACAATAATCTGCAAAACTGTTCGTTAGGCACAACCTGACTAACCTGGCAGTGTAACAACACCGTGTGATCAGCCTCAGGGCAGTCTCACCCGACATCACCCATCCATGCACGCTCAACTCATCCACACATAGCAACTAGAAATAATTTGAAATGCCACCTTTGCGAACACTTAGAACTACCTGACAACAGGAAAGTAACATTTGGTGAGGGAGGCCAGGACTTGCAAGGACTCCAGCCGCACAGGTAAAGGTTCAAATGCTCCGCTTCCATCCTCATCAGCAGTGTGAACATTGCTATTATTTACTGCACCCAGCTGAGGGCCAACATTTCTGAGGCAAACCTTGATTAGCCAAGATGTTTCATGCGCTTGAGCCTGAAAACAATGAGGACAAACCCAAGGTCTTTAACACCATATCATGACTGAATGCAAGAGCTGTTTTCACACAAAAGCTCCAAACTGTAAGGAATTTATAACACTGCAGAATGTTTTTTTCTGCAGCAAAGCATTTGACAAGCTTATTAAAAATAAAACAATAAGATTATGTCCAGCAGGAGAAGGTATCTTTTCATGGAAAAACAGCCAGAAAAAGACCAAAAATTGATACTTAATTGAACCAATGTGGACAGCAATAAAGTTTTGCTTAAATCCTTTGTTGTTAGCTCCATACTTCCAAAATACTTCATCCCCAGTGGACACACACACACACACATGCATGCATGCACACACACTCACCTCTCTCTCTCTCTCATACACACACACTCTCACACACAAGCAGAAAGCTAGCATTTAAAGTTGCTGTTTATATAACAGAAAGTCTAATAGGTAGAAATCTGGTTGTTTTGAATTTGTTATGCTTTGTGTTCACCCCATGTGTCCTGTTGGTTGTGTGTGAAATGGCTGTTCATATGGAACAGATGGCATGAAAAACTGAATAAACACCATTATTATTATTTATTATATTATTACTACTGCTACTCATAGTCACATGCAATGCCATACAAGTATGCATGAAACATACATACACATGCTTGGATTGGTGTACCCTCATCTCTCTTCACCACCCCCTTTAAATAAAGCCCACCCATATTTATCGTTTACACCACTAACTGATTTAATGGTAATACGAAAAGCTTGTCAGACCTGATCAGAAAAGACAGGTGTGCGGGTCCCAGATGAAGCGGCTGAGAAAGGAGTGCCTGTCCCTGATGACCCAAGACTGTCCCCTCCTGCAGGATTGACTAACAATGCATGTGTTGTGCCACCTTTACTGTCCACTGCATAGCCAGATGGGGATGCCATATTTTGCGATGCGATGCCAGAATCAGTGGCAGACCCGCTCAGCCCTCCACCATCTGGACCAGGAAGCAGCAGGAGGCTGGAGGCTGATGATGCTGTTGCAGATGTGCCTCTTGTCTCCAGCGGTGCTGACGGATACCGTGTTACACCAATGGGAGGTGTTGGGGAATTTATCATGTGGTAGACCTCCATGAGAGGAGGCTGATGACTGACTAATGCCCCCAGGCAGGTCAAACACGCTACACGTACATTCGAATCTGACAAAAGAAACATAAGAAAACCAGCTAGTTTAATGAGGCCAATCAACAGCATGAAGCAAATAAAAGTGAAATTTGACATCTTCCACTGGGAATTATATTACTTCTGGTAATAAAGCAAAATGAATCCCTGCAACTGCCACACAGAGACAATAACAACTTGCATTAGCCCAAATAAACTCCTACTTTATATACCTTTGTGTGACAGAAAATGCCGAATCTGCTTTACAACTCTAGAGAGCAGGCCTGGTTGCAAGCGATGATAAGGCACGTTGACAATCAGGGTGGCCAGACACTGTAAGTATAAGGAACATCTGTATATATTAGTTTATTATTACACAACAGTGGTCTGAGGTCTCTGCAAAGATTTGTAAAACTTGTTATGGAATTTCTGTTCAGCTTGCTAATCCTGCCCTATCAAGATGAATTCTTTGTGTGCTGATGTGTGTGTGTGTGTGTGTGTTTGAAAGAGAGAGAGAGAGAGAACTTCAGTGTTTTGCAAACCTTTTTTATCGACTGGAATAATGAGTACTTCATGGAATTAAACAAAACTTCACAAATCACTACTGTCCAGATGTGTGTTGATCAATGTGTTCTGTAAATTTCCACATGCATAAAAACAGAGATCAATTAACAACTTTGCCTGTCACAATGTGACTCAGAATTAACATGGATTTTTTTTTATCACACCTTGATTAGCTGAGTCAAAGAGAGATTGTAGTTTTCTGCAATGAGCGCCTGTAGCAAAGCACGGTGGAGTTCTCGGATCATGGCTCCCAGCACGCTTGACAGAGGGGTGAATGCTGTCCGTACATTTGAGCTGTGGACAGACAATAAACCATCAATTCCTTTGCTGTACACAAAATGTAATGAAGTGTTTAATAAGTACTTGAATCTACTCTTCCCTTTACTACAGTGTTCACGAATTTACAACTCACCTTTGTGCTTTGCATATTTATAGATCGTTTTATGAACAAAAAAGAGAACCAAAAATCCTAGGCAATCCACCAACCTTTTCCTGTACTGAAGCAAAACCTCTAACCACCACCGCGTTTCTCACTACCGTGAATATCTTCATCCTCAAGAACAGCCATGGCATTACAAATAATGCTAACCATTGCTGAAAGATTTATCATCCCCAGCATTTTGGTCAAAGCACTCTGAGTGCAATGGCACGAGGCAACCATAATGAAAACCACAAGATTTGTTAGGGTGGAATCACGGCAGCAGCACTGTGTTTTTTAATTGAACATGACTCAGGTGTTTTTGGTTCAAGATTCGCCTGCTAAAATGGAGCACTTAGGTGCTCTGTCCTTTGTTAATGCCTCAGGAATGCTTCGTCCAAAATTGTCACTACGATTCTTTTGCCCTAATTCTAGACAGGTGTGAATGCAGACCTTTCCTCTGCAGCAGCCAGAAACTGCTTTGTCCCATCCAGCATAGTAGTGAGTGCAACCAGAGCTCCCATACGACACTGGTAAAAAAAAAATTTCATATCTCCCTTATAAGTTTAACAATTGCTTTTAGCTTGCACCCCTCCCCACAACCCCCCCCCCCAAAAAAAAAAACCATTGTACCTTATCTGCATACTTCCATATAGCAAATATTTGAACCAAGCTGCAATGCACAAAAAATGGAAACGTTTTCTCTCCTAATCAAAGAAATGAATCAACAAACATTTTGTGGTATGTTGACAAAATGTGCATTGGTGTTGGTGCAAACAACTGCATAAAGCACAGAACTGACTTTACAATACATGCACTGATTTTAACTACATGTATCATTTTATTTATAACTAGAATTATCTTCTTTCATCCTACCTTTTAATGCTGACAATGAACACTTGTATTTCAGAAGTCTGAAGATAAAGACACTGACATTCATTTCAAGGCATTTGCTTTTACAATGTATTATTTTCTTCCCAGGACAAACTGCTAAATAAACCTTGTTTCCATCTTATCTAATTAATAATTTTTATATACATACACACACATGCGTATATATTTGCACTCTCACAGAGTTGAAGCAGAATTATTACCCTAGGTGAGGGGTCTTTCAAAACAGAAGTAAAGATTGTCTGGACTTGAGGTGAGTTCCCAGAAGATGCTGAATCAGGAATAAACGACGACCAGTATCCAAACATCGATCTCTTGTCTGCAACCTGTATCAAACATGACTTCCAATTAAAACAGAGGGGTATCTACATATTTATCATCTTAAAGTCTTACCTAAGTAGTATGTTAGAATAAATAATAACTGCAAACTCACAGAATAGCTGCCAATTCTATTTTATCATCCTATACATATATCACATTTCCCATGCCACCCAGTCTTCCAATAAAATGCTTTTTTTAAAAAAAAAAATAATGAACCCATCTTCCTGTCTCAACATATGACCAATCTATCAACACCTTACTGCCACAGGTAAGATTAAACTGGGACAGCGGTTGTGCTATGACACCAAACACATGATGTAACTCAAAAACTTGACATGTGAGCATGATATGACACAAAAGATGATACAAAACAAAACAAAACAAAAACCACCAAATGAAGGAAGCCTGAAAGATCCAAACTGGGTGAAATCATGCCAAACACATCTGCCACTTTTGCTATAAAAAAATGGATGCATGTCCATGGGCTGTGACCAAGACCCCAGAAAGGTACCTGTCAATGTAGCATTGTAATAATTTGATTCAAAGCCTACGACAAATAGTTCACACCAACAACGCAACAAGCACATCAGTATTTCCTAGGCAAATGTTAGCATGAGTCCCTGCACAGTACACCCCAAACTGAATCATATCACGTAAAGCCTCTATATACTATTACTCATTGTGTCGTTGAGCAGGCTCCCTACATACATGACTCTCTTTGACATCGTGCAGGCTCTCTATGTGACTCAGTGTGTCATCATGCCTACTCCCTACATACATGCGACTCAATGTGTCACCATGCATACTCCCTACATACATGCGACTCAATGTGTCATCATGCATACTCCCTACATACATGCGACTCAATGTGTCATCATGCATACTCCCTACATACATG
>SMGT01003383.1:172000-192696 GCA_004794575.1 Lanistes nyassanus | reverse complement strand
TCATCATGCATGCTCCCTACATACATACGACTCAATGTGTCATCATGCATGCTCCCTACATACATGCAAGTCAATGTGTCATCATGCATGCTCCCTACATAGTATGACAATGATCCACAGACACTGCAAGAATCTCAGCAAACGACCGGACAAATTATTTGTTATTGCCCTACAACAGCTTAATAAATTAACAGCAAATGAACTGAAGAGCAGTTTATAAGAAACAATATATTAAAAACTTCTCAGAATTGAAGAAAACAAAATGAAAAGCAAAGAAAGAATGAGAGGAATAAAGGAAGAAAAGGAAGGAACAAACTGGACAGAATGAAAATGTCCTTGCCCTGCAAATTGCAGTCAGACAACTGTAGGCTGCAAGCCTCACTCTGGTGGCAAGAGCATGCATCTTTGCAACCTGCCCCCTTTCTGTATCAGAAAACTCTGAGTCTGAGTTGGCAAATCTTGTCCATGCAGGCTGAAGTAGCATGGATTCCATGCCGGATGAGAGTTCTTCAACTGTTCTAGTCTGTTCCCCATTCAAGTCCTCTTTATCCTCCAGATCTTTAGAGGAATCTCCTCCAGTTCCACCAGCTTTTCTCTTCCGCGGTTTCCTCCCTCGTGATTTTGATGATGCTGGCGAAGACAAGGATGAGGTTTTCACAGCCTCAGTTCTTGCATCTGATGATGTCTCTCTGGATGGCATAGCATCATAGGCAGCAGTGATGGCTGGGAAAAGTTGTGGCGGAATATTGACTGGAGGGCCCAGACCATGAAACATGTAAGCCTGCAGGGGGAAAGATTTCTTCACATTAGCCTCAACAAAATTTAAATCAATGGCATTTTCAGTTTGACTTAAAGCACTTGGTAAATCCTCAGTCAGTTTGTAATGTTTTGTGTCAGGTCGGAATCATAATTTATATCATACTTCATAGACATATTTATAATTCACGTTAGTGTGACTTGTGCACATTCTGCAAGTAATCACTTTTTGTACATGCTGACTCTTAGCCAAAGTATGTGCACATGACTGTTGTTGATTGTACCTAGCAGGTGATGGGAGGAGATTTGTGCAATAGTTGATGTGTAGACCTAGCTTAGACTGATGTGTAGAGGAAGCCAGTGTATCCCTTTTGATAGATGAGCCAGTGCACTCACACGTAAATAATGGTCATCTTTACTGAGTTGTGTAATTCTTTAGGGAGATTGTAGGTAGATGGGGGCTCAAGTTGTATGAATGCACTGATGGGTAATACAGATGATATTTCTTTCTATTAGCTTTTTCTTGTGCTTTCTTCTCATGTGGTTTAGATGATGCATTGTCTTCATGTCAGCGTGCACCCACACATTCATGCACACAAGCACACATGCGTACCCCCATGCACACACACACACACCTGGCTATGCAGGCATAATATCACCCCCGCCCCTCCCTTGACCCTACCCCACCAAAGTGATAAGTTCAGTAATAATCTATGACAAACCACTAAAATCCAAGACAACAAAGAAATCAATCAGCCATCACCTTAACAGGTGCCAGCAGGGATCCCAGCCGAGGCTCCAGGTCAACCCTACCTGCTAACACCAAGCTGTGCAATGCCAACAAGGTGTCCACCAGTATCTGTTGAAATTCAAAAAGAAATGTTTATGAATGAAGACAACTGAACAGTCATAACAACATTGTGATAACAAAAGGAAACTACACAGGCCAACAAACAGTCCTGTTATTCAATAATATCAGTGACTGAACAGAGGTCAGTAAATAACCCCAAACAGTAAGCAGAAAGAGAGATGCAAGCCCAGGTTATAACATTTTGGTCATCATTAATTTTTTTAAACACGGAACATATAAATGCAACTTTAAAAGATCTTCCAAATTAACTTTTACATGCTATGCAGAAGTGTTTTCTGCTCTCAACTGGTTTTTTTTTAGGTGTTAAGAGAGTGGAAGTAACAAGAAAAAGGCTAGTCACATTAGTGAACTTTCAATAAAAAGCATATCTAGAAGGTATATGTTCTTTGTGAACAGGCTATGTTTAGTGTATTCTAGAAATAACTAACCTTGGATTGTGTATTCTAGAAATAACTAACCTTGGATTGTGTGTGAAGTTTATTCTAAAAATAACTAACCTTGCACTGTGCGTTTTGATGCATGCTTATAGAGGGGATGCGGTGCAGCAGACTCAACAAATGAGTGAAGCAGGCCATCGCCGCAGTCTTGTTCAGTATTTCCTTATCTACAGCCCTGAAATGGGGAATAGAACTGCTGTTAGACACTTTCATAAAATAACAGGGACTGGTAATATAGATGACATGTAGCAGGTGTTTAGTGGCCTGAAACAAAGTCACGCTACCTGCAAGCCAGACATCTGAGGCAGTAAACAGCGTATCCTGTAGCTCCAAGATCTGATGACGAAGACGCCAGTATTGAGAGCAGTATGCCAGGTTTTCCAACCAAGACCTCCTGATGCTATGATGAATGATGACAAAGTAAAATGTGAACAAAACCAGTTACATTAACAACATGAGGAAAAATATCTTTAAAAGGTACTGGGACACATGGACATCACAGCAAAAACACACTCCAATCCTTCTTTTAAAAATGCTACACATATTTATTGCAGCTGCAATTTCTCACTATTTACTGGTGATCAACTCATCACAAAAATGTTAGTCTGTGTCTACTGTGGTAAAAATCCACAAGAATCTGTTTGTTTCCATGCTCTAGCAGCCACCTCTGCAGAACGAGATAACAGTGAGATTTGTGTGTGAGTCGTGACGTCAGCCAGAGGAAAGGCAGTGGTGTCTCATCTGATTAAGTTGTGTGCATTTCTTAGCATCAAGCTAGGCTTCTAGTAGCACAATGAGCACCTCAGTCCTAGTTAACAGAACAGGAAGACAGGAACAGGTGATCATTTTCCAACTAATGACAGGGAGCAACGCCATGCCAAGGCACAACAGGACACCAGAGCACAACAGGGGAGCAAGGCACAACAGCCGAGCAGAGCCTTTTAGGGGAACAGGCCACAACAGGATGGTAGGAACAAGAGGGGAACAGGGCATAACAGGATGGTAGGAACAAGAGGGGAACAGGCCACAACAGGATGGTAGGAACAAGAGGGGAACAGGGCACAACAGGATGGTAGGAACAAGAGGGGAACAGGCCACAACAGGCTCAAGTGCCACCTTACAAGAAACTAAATGGCGTATATGTAAGCCCCTGCAGTGACTGTGAGCAGAACAGAACACATATTACAAAACTGCAGCAGATTTGGGTCTCTCGGGCATGAGATCTGGCTGAGACCAAACCCTCACAAGCTGAGCTACATGTAAATTTTCCTGCTGAGCCTCTGTGGATGTCTACCAGATTCAGGGTGGGGACAGTGATGAAAAAGAACAATATAAAGTATATATGTATATCTACATGTTTACACCCACATGTAACTTGCAAGTGTTTGTATATATATTTGCACTTACCAATTCAGATAAAAACAATATAAAGTACAGCAGAGAGACTCAAAAGCTTGAAATTCTGATTGACTTTTCATTTTACCTGAAAAAATAAATCTCCATAATCTTCCATTAGGACCGCCAATGTTGGAAGAATTTCATTGCTGGCCCAATCTGGGCAAAGCTTAAGAGCTTTCACAACATATTCTGTAATCTCTTGTACTGTTTCAGCTCCTAATGGGGTAACCTGCAGACATAAACATGCTGCATTCCATTTTGTACATCTACAGTTCAAATCTGACAGTAATGACTCAATAATTTTGCATGTAAACAATGAATGAAAATAAGCCAACACTAATAACTGAATGGCACCTTTTGCACCAGGCTTTTCATTATCATCAAATGTTAAGCCATCAAATACAAATTTCTCTTACGTCAAATATTTAAAGCACATCATCTGAAAAAAATCATTATTTAAAGGTGCCATCCACTTTTTTTTCTGGTAACCCATTATAATCAAAGAAGAACAAATGAGGACAGAGCGTGGCAGATCGTGGAAGATCTGCCACGTTCCTTACTTTCGACTCTCTCTTTGCTACGTGTATGGGTACGATAGGCTCCCTTGATTGCTTACGTCAGCATACGGTTGTGTCTAGCGCTGCCAGTACTTTGTTGGGGTTGTCGTTTGGTAACCCATTCACAAAATGTTCATTGGGGTCCTACTGCTTGGGGAAAACCATGTTACCATACATAAACATACTTAGGTAACTGTTGGTCTGAAAGATGTTTTGAAACAGTTAAGTGACCTGCACAAGCAAACTCAAAAGTTACTCTTAGTCTTATATATAAGTGCTTAAATAAAACTCACAACTTTGTACTTGACGAAGTTATGGATCACCTGGCACACTTTTGTTGCGAGTCTCTCCTGCTTCACGGGGACCATCGAACACAGTCTGCGGAGAAGACGATTTCCGGACTGTGGAAAAGGTTTGAAAAAAAACCCCAATAGAAGTTAGTTTTATCAGCACCTTAACCCCAATTTTACTCTCCTATCTGGGTATTTCAGCTTATACATTAATTCATGTCTTTGGAACGATGGAAAGGTGTGCACTAGCTCTCCAGCACACTCTACCTACTCATAATCACCTCGAACACAGCAGATTTACCTTATTTAATAAGGCAGATTGAATGCTTCCACTTTAACCCATTCCCCTGGCATTATACTACTTAGATGTAAAATTACATTTTATAATTATAAATAACTAAGAAACTTTCAACAGCAACACTATCACCTAAGGCAGTGAGACTGGGAACATCACATATTAGAGCAGAAAATCTTCAATCGATTTCTACTTCCCATTTGCCATTTGATCAACGACTGAAATTCAATCACCGATCAAATGGAGTCATTCAATTTGAACGAGTTTTAACCCTAACCAGACACTGAGAGCGAGACAGTACTGATACTGTGATAGTGATAGACTTCCGTACCTCGTTCATAATCTGTAAAGAGTTACAGTCAAGAGCTATAAGCTCGTCAATAAGAACGTTCAGATTGCTTCTGGTTCTTTCATCTTCTCTGTAAACAGATACCATCAATTTCTGGTAACAATGCTGAAATGCTGTTGCGTCGTCTGAATCTCCTAGTGCAGACGCCATCTTCGAAGTGTAGAGTGAAGGAGGCATCTTTATTTGGTGTTTCCAGAATCCATCTACAAATAGAAGTATATTTAATGCTTATTAAACACTAATATTACTAAACGTATTTTATGCTATACCTAAAAACTTTTTATTAGCTCACTTATATATTCGAAACACAAAATCGAATGATGACATAATGATACCTCCCTGGTTTGGAGCAAGATGGCTGCGCCCTTGAAACGCTTTCGAGTATCCCTGGAGATGCTGCGTCAAGTACAAAAATGTGGTGCTTGCGGGAAACATTTTTCGTCTGCTTACACACTGAAAACATCGTTTGAGAGCGAAAGTCAGGCCAAGACTCATTTCGGATTTCAGTCTGTTCGTACTGAAGAAAAAGAACGGAAAGGTGTCTCTCTTTCCTGTCTCTCAGTCTGTCCCCAGTTCTGAGTTCTGGTTGTCGGCGATAATTAGATAATACATAGCAGGATACATGTATTTGAAAAAAAAATATATATATATATAATGTGAACACAGATAGCAGTACCTTTTCGCTGCTTGTTCTAACAATCTATGATCACTGATTTTATGATACGTGATTATGAATTAGAATTACAATTAGGACAGTTTTTGATGGTGAAATCTTAACTCTCACGTCATTTTATTCATGTGAACACAGTGTATGAAGTCTTTGAGAACGTTGCCAAAAAGTACGACCTAATGAATGATGCCATGAGTGTCGGCATCCACCGCCTGTGGAAGGATCACTTCATCCAACAGCTTTCGCCAACTCCAGGTACCAAACTACTGGATGCTGCTGGTGGGACAGGTGAAGAAATCACGTTTATATTTTAATTTATATTTTCATATGTAAATATAGGCATGCTTGGGTATCTGAACTCCACCAAGATTGTTTGATGATAATCTGTTTGTGAAATAACTGTGCACGACATGGGGAAAGAGTGATTGCAACTGCAATTTCCATTAAAAACCATTTTGTTTGTGTTTTTTAAAAACACAAAATGGCTAATTATAAGATCATAACTCCAAAAGTTTGAGCAGATAATCCCCTTACATTTAAATGGACAAAAGTATTTTAACAATTACAATATACCTGCAGGTCAGGGACTGGGAGTTGCCAAAAGTTTTAATAATCTGATGGTCTAGTAGCTTTCGAAATTTACTAACCCACAGAGCTTTCAGCTAGCCTAGTTGTGTATGTTTTCATGTGTGAGTGTGTGTGCATTTGTATGTGAGTGACAGAGAGCAAGACTGAGAACAAGAGAGAGAGAAACAGAAAGAGAATCTCTCTCGGTAATAGTACATTTTTAAACCTGCCAGTAAAGGAGTTGAGCCTTTGGGTATAATTAAGTACAGTAAAATCTCTCAATTATGACCTTTAAAAAAATACAAAAAAAACCTCAACCTGGTTTTATTTGTGAGGAGTCTTAATTAGTATGTGACTTCTTTAATGATCGACATGCTGGTGTGCATTGGTGCATTTTGGTCGTGAGATACATGTAGATGAACACCAATTGTAGCACCTACACTGGCCTGCCAAAATCCCAACCAAAAACCAGACTGTGACAGCCAGATGGGGTATTGGTTTATGATTTCTGATTCTAGTGGCCGGTGCTCTGTGGACCACTTTTCCCTGGTCCCTGCTGGTACAAAGTCATGACAAACAAATAGTTTATGAACAGTGCTTTCGTTATCATGGCTGCGGCCATGAAGAGAATTTGGAGTATGTGCTAATATCTGAGTGCCATGCATGTGGTAATAGCTGAGTATCATGCACTAAAGTAAATCACCATGTTAGAAAGGGAACTAACAGAGATATTATTTTTGATGTCTCAGCTCAAACTTTGAAATAAAACTACAGAGCAATGTGAGAAAAAGTTATTTCTCATCCATCTGCTTTTTTCATATTCTGTCAGAGATAAAAGTTAAAGAAAAATTTTTAAATGTATGCCGGAAAAGGCTGCCACTTAAAATAGTTTTAAGAAAAACGAAAATGCATGGCATAATCTCATAATCTTTATCAAAACAGGTGACATTGCCTTCAGGTTTCTTCAGTTTATAAACAGTCAGTCAGTTTCTCCGTCAAAGGACCTGGACACAGATGGGTTTGGCACACAGCATGGGACCAGGGAAATGGGAACCCCAGCTGAGGCAGATGAATTGCCATCATCCTCATCAGATGATGAATACATCTCAGAGGAGAAGGAAGAATGGAGACAGGCATTGGAAGAACATGGAACACATGTAACTGTTTGTGACATCAACCAGCCGATGCTTGATGTCGGAAAACAGAAAGCTTTGAGGAAAGGTTATCAAAGAGGTAAGACATACAAGTTTGCACCTTTTGCTGAAGTTGAGTTGTGTTTGACAAGATTACGTTTTTATAAAAATAATGAAGCACTAGAAGACCTATTAAAGTGTCTGTCGCCTTTTTTGGGGGGGTAAAAATAATCATAATGTGAAAATGTCTGTACAAGACTTGACTCTGTGCCACCACCTTTTTGCATTTCTACTGTTTAGTGCAGGTGGGTAGTATGGTGGTGATGATGTGGGTTAAGCTATCATTTGGAATGCACAAACCTGTCTGTGACTTGTGAGAGTAATTGATGGTTCTTGTTGTCATTTTTTCTTTGTGGAGAAAGTTGAACGTAATAGTTGTCTACATCAGCTCCCTATGTTTGTATGTTTGCACAATGCATAAAATATCAAAATTACTTATCTTTTGCCCTGAAGTAAAGTGATTGCAAGTAACCAAAGGTGCATCACTTTTCAAACTTACCATTGAATAAACATGTAAATCAATCCAGCCTGCCATCTAGTTGATGCAGGGATGATTTTGAAATGTCTGCAGTGCTTCGAATTGGTGATGTCGACATCCCTTTCGCCGACTCTGCAAGAAACCTCGGTGTTATTATTACCTCTAACATGACACTAGACAAACACATTTCCAACATCTGCAGATCCGCTTATTCTGAACTCAGAAAAATCAGCAGCTTCCGTCACCTTCTGTCCGATCAGGTTGCAAACACATTTGTATGTGCCTACGTTCTGTCTAAACTCGACTCCTGCAATTCCTTGCTAGCCGGCTGTCCTCTGTATCTGCTACAGAAGTTACAGAAACTTCAAAACTCGGCCGCTCGCCTTGTCCTGAAAATGCGCAAAACAGACCATGCCACACCTCTCCTCCGCACTCCGCACTGGCTCCCCATTCAGGCTCGCATCGACTACAAGTTGTCTACTCAATTTTTTCACCGGTGCATGCCCCAGCTACTTTTCAGAACTTCTTACAATCTACACTCCAGTGAGACAGCTCCGCTCCTCTTCCGACGATCGCATTCTCTCAGTACCCCGCATCAGGACAAAAACATATGGACAGCGCATGTTCACCTTCTCGGCATCCACCCAATGGAATTCACTTCCCCACAACATTCGACACTCCCCATCACTGCAGACTTTCAAACGAAACTTAAAAACTTTTCTTTTCCGCAAGTACCTTGACTGACGTCCCGATTGCCTGTCTGCATTAACTTACAACTTTCTCTGTTCATCGTCTCTTATGATACTTTTCCACCCATTTGTGACTGAAGGACGATCTGTTTCCCAACCTGTTGGTCAGTGGTGCGTTCATCTCTCCCTCTGTGTGTGTTTGTTGTTTTCACTAGAGTGTCTGTGTCCATCGTCCGCGCGAAGTGTGCATGAAATGTGTTCTCGCGCGTTAAAAATCCACATTTTATTTATTTATTTATTTATTGAGATCCTCAGAGACACACCTCTTGTATACTGACTGTTAATTTCGGCACTAAACCCATCAGGTCAGACACAGACACACCTTTTGTATCCTGTCAACTTCAGCAATAAACCCACCAGGTCAGATGCACACCTGTCCTACAAACGTGGAGACAGCAAAAATAATAATATAGATTTTAAACTACTTTTATTCATGGGTATATAAATCAGATGGAATTGGAGCCTTTCCTCTTCAAAGCAGATCATGGGAGAGATTTCATTAATAACTATAGCAAATTAAAGATTCTGTAGGACATACAACATTCATTTGCAGCATGGGAGACATGAAAGCTGAGGTGGAGCTGGATTTCTTAAAGTTTTTTTTTTTTGAGGGGGGAGGGAGGTGGGAGTATTGAAGAACAGTACGAATGCCTTACACATGTACATGAAAAGATATTATAAATTGTATTTTTCAGTTAGGTATGTAACTGCTTAAGATGACTTTGGAGTGGTGGTGATGCACAGATATATCAAAGACACATAAAACCCTGCTCTGTTAGTCTGTAACACTGGCTTCTGGGGAAATACAACAGGCACTCGGTGCCCAGACTGTCATCAGCCTTCCAGTTTTATTGAGCACTCCCCATTCACTGAACACTTTCTAAGCTGAGATCTGGGAAAACTAAGGGTGCATTGAGGAGATTGGTTTGATGATTATCATGTACAATGTATTAAGACTCACCAGTAATGCAGTTTCTGGCTGGCAGAAACCTGTGGAGTTGCATAATCATCACAGAAAAAAATCATTCATATTGAGGTTACATGTATAAACACAAATATAAACAAGACCAGTTATGTTTTTTTGTTTATTAAGGTATATCATGGGTGCAAGCCAATGCAGAATGTCTTCCTTTTCCTGAAGCTTCCTTTGATGCATATACCATTGCCTTTGGAATTCGCAATTGTACAAATGTGCAGAAGGTAATGTGTACAAATTGTAAAGATATGCAGAAAGTACTGTGTACCAATTGTACAGATGTGCAAAAATGACTGTACCAGTTTTTGCAAGTTCCCTCAAGCATTTCATTATTTTAATTTACAACTGTTAGTGTATTATCAGCTGGGACCATTTGTGACACCTGAATCACAAACCAGGTTTTGTTTCCAACATTTTGGCAGGGCTTCGTTACAAATGTGAGTACTTTGTAAAGAAATGAAGTACTTTTGCAAGTCTGTACTTTTACTTTTACTTTCGTTACTTTTTTAGTAAAATTTGTTGCTTTGTAACGAAGTAGTTTCTGAAAACTATGCAAAAAAATATCGTGCACATGCTGTCATTTGACTCATTTCCGTCCACCATCTTTGGAAGACCGCTCGCCATACAGTCGCGCGTGACCAGCTGCATAAGGAAGACGCATGAAATGGCCAAATCACCTTGGCCGCATTTAGATTCCATGTTTCGTTGTTTGAAAGTAAATGAAAAGACGTGCAAATTCCTGTGCTCGCTTTGTGCACTAAAGCATAAAGAAGTTAGTGCTTACTCGCCTTCAAATCTGATGAAACACGTAGAGATAAATTTTAATGTTGATAGTAATAATGGCAAATTGTCCGATGATTCAGCAAATATGGATGCAATACAGTCTAGAGCACTCTTCGTTTTACACTAGTGGGTATTTAAGTTGTGATTTAACATTTTTTAAAAATCTGCCCCGTTATACCCCAAATGCCATCAAGGAATTTAAACGTATCAACTGCAGATATGCTCCCAAACCTATTATCATTAAAACTTGAGAATCTGCAATGACAATAAGTGGACTTCAAAATAAATGTAGTTTAAAATAAAACAAGTTTTACATTTTATGTCTTTTCTATGTTTTATTTACCTAAAACTGTCTAAAGGTGTGAGAATTATACCATGTACATAGTAAACAAAAGAGAAAAATATTTTGAGTAGGATAAAACAAAGTTATATTCATTATTCATACCGTTTGCTGGAAGGAGACTGTGTGTGTGTTGCACGCACATAAAAATGTTTGCCATAATTCAAAATACTTTTACTTTGTAACTGAAAAAGTACTTTTGACATGAGTACTTTTTTACTTTTACTTAAGAAACTTTTATGAAAGTACTTTTTACTTTTACTTAAAGTAGTTTTTTTTACTGAAGTACTTTTACTTAAGTAGTTTTTATAAGTAACTACCCTAGCCCTGCATTTTGGTTGGTTGTTAATCATGTGCAGGTTCTTAATGAAGCATACAGGGTGCTGAGAGGAGGCGGTCGTTTCATGTGCCTGGAGTTTAGCCAGGTGACCAACCCTGTGCTGCGAAGGTTAACTAATTTTCTTGTATCCTTTCTTGCTGTTGATTTCAAGGCTGTACCTGGATTTTACCCCACTGAGTAGCAGTAAATACCACTGGAGCACACAAAACAAAATATATGCATTAGTTAAAAAAAAATACTTTATAGTCATAACATCTACTTTCTTAATGACATGTATCTGTGGTTTAGAAAATCAATGTTTTCAGGCCACACTTAACCATTGTGCAAATAGATTTAACACCCATTAGAGCAAAATGAATAAATTTAATCAGGAAAATAAGCAAGAAGCTGCAAAAAACGTTGCATCAGTTTCAGTTCATCTGTACCTGCATAAAAAGAAAATGCCGAGATATTTTGCCCAAAGGGGAAGAAATCTTGCCGTTTTATTATTATGTAGACAAAGAAATTGGAATGTTATGTGAATGATATATGTTATGTCAGTATGTTAATAATTTGTGTAAAGGATATGTGATATATGAATTTTATATGAATGTATGTTATATGAATGATCCATGTTATGTCAGTATGTTAATGATTTGTGTAAATGATATATGTGATATATGAATGTTAAGTGAATAATATATGTTATGTCAGTATGTTAATGATTTGTGTAAATGATATATGTGATATATGAATGTTAAGTGAATAATATATGTTATGTCAGTATGTTAATGATTTGTGTAAATGATATATGTAATATATGAATGTTATGTGAATGATATATGTTATGTCAGTATGTTAATAATTTGTGTAAAGGATATAGGTTATATATGAATGCTATGTGAATGTATGTTATGTGAATGATATATGTTGTTGGTATATTAATGATTTGTGTAAATGATATGTGATATATAAATGTTTTGTGAATGATACATGCTTTTTTGTCTGTTTTTCACAGTCTGTATGACTCTTACTCCTTCCAAGTCATCCCTGTGATGGGTCAAGTGATTGCTAATGACTGGAAGTCGTACCAGTATTTAGTAGAAAGCATTCGGCAATTCCCTGCTCAAGTGGGTGTTGCTTCTTTCATTGCCTTATTTTTTGTTTGTTTTCTTTATGTATTTCTTGTTCGTTTTGAGAGAGAAGTCTCTGAAAACTGATATATAGTATAACATGTAATGAGGTCAAATCAGATGATAAAAATGGTACAGGTTAAATAAAAATATCTACATGTATCATGAGTACCAGCAATTTACATTTCTGCAGTTTATTTTTTACTGTATCTCCCAAAGTTTAGGTTTGACTCAGGAAGTATGGGCAGGAATAAATGCAAGGAAATGTATTATTTCTTTTTTTCTAATTTCAGGAAGAGTTTGCTGGTATGATTCGTAAGAGTGGTTTTCGAATGGTAACATATGAGAATCTCACATTTGGAGTTGCTGCTATCCATTCAGGCTTTAAACTTTAAGGTGTATTTGGATGATACCAGGAGGACACTAGACTGGAGATTTCAGTACTTGTGTTAACACTAGTATGTGTTATTAGTTTCCACTCATGTTCAGCTGAAGCTTGTGAGTGCATGGGAAAAGAATTAGGATGTGTATAACTGTGTGTGTGGGAAAGCAAACAATAATGAGAGATGGAGCACATACAGAATTTACAAAAATAAACCTCTGTTGAATCATCAAATGAATTTCATGTTGACTTTTTCTTAAAAGTTTACTTTTGTATTTCCCTGGTATGGAAATAGTGTTAAATGATTTCAAATTTTTTCTGAAATTTTATAGAACCAAACACAATCAAGAACCTATGGTAGGAAAGTCATGTTCTTTCAATGAAGAAGCAGGATATTCATGCTAATTTTTCAAAAAGCTCAGTACATTTGGCATTTATGTACTGTACCGTTGTTACATACAAATTTCATTACATTAACCATAGACTCATTCTCCTTTCTCTCTGTTGGTCTTTTTTCTGTTAATCTGTCTCATCAGATTTTGGATACGTGTGTAGTGTGTCTGTATTTATGAGCTGCTGTTAAGATGATGTAAATCTATTTCATCACTTTCTAGAAAATGAGCTTTCAGAAACAAGAACTGATGTCTCTGAGTTTAATCATTTTATTCTGTGACTTTTAATGCGTGTTTAATACTTTCGTAGGGTTCCCCTTCCATAATTCATCACCACAGCATGGCACGCAGTTAAAATAAAGTCTTGTTGACAGTGTTAATGTATAATTATGTGCAGCATTTAAAACTGCACTAAAGAATATGACCCTATGGCTGCACGGACATGCACCATTGCACATAGTCGTGCACATAATGAGCATACATAGACACATATACAGCCAGATTTGCAATTTAAAGAAAAATCAGTATACCTAGGTATATTATAATCATATAAAAATAAGCATAACATACAGTCACTGTCGTATGCAAGAGATTGCTGGCAAAATGTGAAAGTTTATCACTTAAAATGGAGATATAATTTTTTTGTACATATTTGTACACTACCAGCACACTAAATGAACAGTAAAGTTCACCCAGAGTGTGTGGGCGTGTGTGTTAAAGGAAGCTATACAAAAGTATCAAATATCTGAAACACACTGCACAGCCACACAAGATGCAGGATTATTTGAGAATTCATAGTCAGGTGAGCAGACTTGTCTTTGACAAATTTTTCATATGTATCCACTGTTGTTCTAGGTGGGCTGCTGGTGATGTTGTCACTTGTTTGTGTGGTAAGTATGTTCGTCAATTTTCCATTTACAGGAAGAGGAAACCCATTGCAAAGATCAGATAAGCAGGTGCACATCGTGGTACCACCATTTGTGAAGCATTTTGAACTTTTGACAGGCACATCCTCTGTGCAGGCTAACACAACATGGTTTTCTGCAAAATGTAGATATAAAATAAATTTTAGTTGAAATTTTACAGATCAATCATGAGAATATCAACATCATTTATTCTGCTGTGATAAATTTAAGGCAGACTGAAACAAATGGCTATCTCATTTCTACAGAAACCACCCGAATGCTTATAAATTTCATCACCTGCTCTCAATAAAAAGCAAAGACTACTTACAAAGCTATCATGTTTTATAAAATCTTACTCAAATACTCTCATGGAAATGGATAATCGGTGCTGTATGTTTGTTTCTACTCACTTAATTTGTTTGCTCATCCTAGTAAATGTCTGCTCACCTTTTTGTTGCTTTGTTGTACTGTTGCTTATGTCTTGTCTTCATACCCCATTGAGGGTGAAGGAAGAATAAATAAATGAAATGAAAAACAAAATTTTCCTGCCCCAGTAATTCATAGTTTTCATACCCATTTGGGAAGTCTTAGTTGCTTTAAGATTCATTATTTTATTATAACACTGTTAAAACAGGACACGCAATGAATACTATGTTATTATTGTTAATTAATCCTTCGTCAAATACATGTGTAGCATCAAATAGCTTGTCTCCCTTAGACCATTGACGGCACCTAATTATAGGGTCGGCTGTTTGCAGTAGTTAAACATCAAACTGTAAAAAAATCCCCTCCCCCACTTTTTTCTAAAATGCATGTTTGACATAACATAAAAATAAAACCTGTTTTGTCTGTATTCCCGGACATGTTAGTTTTTTCCATTTCGTAATCAAAATCACTTACGGTATATTCTCACTGAAAATATTTGTGTGATTAGTCTCGAGTAGGATCACACATACCTAATGTTGAAAGTCACACCTAGTCCCCGACCCCAATTATCAAAACACGCCTAGGCCTACACGTATACAAAGTACGGGTGGATGACTGATCCACAACCTCTTAGACAAGGAGTGCTTACTTGGCAACCCAGCCCAACCAATATATCATGTTCTGAAACCTGTTTACTATCAGAGCAAGTCTATTGTTGTTTCACTGCGCGCAGTACGAAATCTGTGGTTTTAGTCAGTAGATGTTTCACGTCAAGTCAGAACGTGTAGGGCACAGCTAGTGCCATAGAAGCGACAATTAAAGTTCCTCCGACTAGGAGCGGGTGGTGGTAGTGGGGGAGGGTTAGTACTGCGGTATGTAGGTCGAGGTGGCACGTGGTCGAACTGACTGGTTAAGTATTGTCACAGTTGCAGAAGATCGTGGGCTTAGATCCCCGCCAGACACACGTAGTTTTTCTGGATGTGGCTCTTGTTGACAGGGCTGGTCGTCGGCGGTCAGATCATCTACCGGATATTCCCCCCTCACCCAGCACCACCAAAGACCCGTCTGCCTCCTTTTTCTCTCCTACCCCAACCTTGACATAGCCTTGGGTCCTGACACCTAACTGAAACCCCCTCCCTAACTTCTCCCATGGTAATGACGGAGGTACTAAAATAAATCTCCGTATTATAAGAACGTGACAACAGCGACGCTGTATTATACACCCTCTGTAAAGTGCAGTAGGTAAGGTACCTGAAGAAATATTCATGCAGTGACCGCTGCATTCGTTGATGTAGTCACTGGGACGCCGGCTCAGTGACGTCAGATCGCAGACCGACTGAGCACTAGAAGCGTTAGGACAAACGTAACATTTGATGATGACGTCATCGACATCGTCCGTTATGAAGTCGGACAGGTGATCTTCGGTAAAACCTGAACCATCATCTGGTGACAGTGGAATGTGAGGAAAGTCGCAATTAAAATCACTGTAGAATGCTGTCGTTTAGAGGAAACACAACAGAAGGTTTTACAAGTCTCTCGTTCTTTGTGTCTGTAGCTACGTATGCAGCTGTCTAGCTGTCTCCGTCCGTCTGTCTGAGAGGGTATGTGAGTGCATGTCGAGGCGCATGTGTATGTTTGTGAAAAAATAACGAGGACGTGAGACTCACTGAGAAGAACTGTGCAAAGATACAGTACAGAGTCCACAAATGAATAATTAATCAAACGGTCTGAAAAAATTAGGGTTAACTTCAGACAGCTGACATGATCCAGTCTTTTACAGTTCTAGTCGTATTAATTGAGACAACGATTATCTGTATTTATCAGTCATCACAATTAAGGAAGCCATTACACAAGGGTAATTGCGCAAGACTTGGTAATGTCACATATTGGCGCTGGATGATGATAGTAAAAATAATAATAATAATAATGCAGTCGCATGTAGTACATTTCTTTACATTTTCTTTTTCACTTGTTCACTTATAGTTTTAATTGTTGATATAGTGTGTGCAGATGTCCGCATGTGCACGCACGCACACTCACAGACACACAGGCCACACACGCACGTACTCCCAAATTAATTTCTTTATTGTCACGATCCTTCATTGTACTTTCCACATCAAACAACCCATATGTCGAAAGAGAACTGGAAATCTCGTCTAATTTACATTTCCATACGAAACTGACCTTGAAAACCACTGGAAGACTGAAGCAGTATGGCAAGAAACAGAATGAAAATCTTGCAGTTTCCGACTGTCGACTTTTCCAGCTTCATTTTTGGAGGTGATCCAGCACGCGCAGTGCTCCCAGCCAATCGGCCTGTCACACCTTAGTCTACATGCGGTAAAGCCTCATCATCATTATCGTGTCGTCATCATCTGCGACCTCACACAGGTGGACTGGCAGCGTCGCTGTCTTGACTGTTGGTCCACTTCACCCGCGGTAGGCGTGGGCACGTGGGAACTGCCGCACAAAGCAGTGAACCGTATTGTGTGTATATTTTCACCATTAATTTAACAAGAAAATTTACGTTTTTAACGTTAAAAGTCTGAGCATTGCAGAAAAGGAAGGCACAAAACTATACATTTATACACACTTATACACCAATACATTTACATTCATAATAGTACATTTACAAAAAGATTAAGCATTTAAATTGCCCAAGAAAGGTGTTTAAGTCAAGCAGTACCATTGTAAAAGAGGGAGAGGTAATTTTATTTTTCAATATAGCCCACGCTGCTTCTAAAACATTTAGTCCAGAGATATACGATTAAAAAATGATTATATTATAGTTGTGTTTGATCGGCGACATGTTGTTTGAATCAAAATATCAACCCCCTGAATCAGTGATTCAAGTCAACGCGTGAACCAGCCCACCAAAACCGAGGTCATCAAATACACCTTTCTGTAAGTAGATCGCTGCACTTTATAGACTGCAGTGTGGCTGATGACAGGGTAAAAGCTGTGCTGTTAAACATAATTTTTCAGATAAATGGGACGGTTTTCTTTGCTTGCACTAGAGTTGTACATTGAGAAAAGTGAACGCATCACATAACGCAGCATCGATCGGCAGGTCATCCGCTCGTCTCATCACCTTCACTTTTCCTGAGATAATTACTTCTCTGTCCTCCTCTCGCCGCCACCTCGATTCTAGCTTTCTTGCTGAGACAATGTAAACACTTAACACCTGTTCTCATTTCTCATTTACCAACTCTGCTGTCCCAGACGGAGATTGTCAAAGAATGGAGTTAAGTCCTCTCTGGAGACAGCGGTTAGTGCCACAATGCACACTGGCCAGTACAGTGACGGTGCGACAGACGCGGATCAATAGGATCGCACGACTGGATCCTTCAGAACGCTGTCGCTTCCCGCCGCTATTAATCCCGGGGCCAGCCTTTTGATCGCCCGGCCGTTACGACGGATATATATTCATCGAGAAAAGTCTCAGTGTTCATGCGCAGCACGCAAACCACCCCCGCAGCGAGTTGCCCGAGAGGTCGTATATTTCCTGACAATAAGGTTTCCTGAAAGTCCGTTCAACTGTTGACATTTGGAGACATTTTTATGGAAGGAGATATGAACATTCATGCAAGCTACTCCAGAACTGTTGCTGTTCGCCTGTTCTTTTTGCGTGGGAAGACTGCCGCTGTGTGGTTTCTGAAGAATACTTATGGATGCAGTTTTTTTTTAAAGTGTAGAAGATATCTGTGGAACTTCATTCCATACAAAGAAAATAGAAACGACACTCATGCAATCCTCTCCAGAGCTAATGATATTTGCCCAGATATCTGGCCGAGACTGGGAAACTGCCGCTCTGTGCATTTTTTTTTTTTTTTTTGGTGGGGGTAGGGAACTTTTAGGTTCAGTACAAGCTCTAGAATAGTGTTCACACCTATGCACCATAGTCTCTTCTGTCATATCGTTATCAACTTTAAAGAGAACATTAACAGGCTGGTTTTATATGCTGATGTAAGCAAACAATGAAAGACGTACCGACTATCAATGGAGTTTCGACTTAAACAGATCTCAACTTCCCCCCGCTAGGCACACTTTTCTCTAGACCGCTCCTTCAGGCAGTTTGCTTTCTCATCTCTTCATTTCAGTCGCGGGCAATTCACTTTAGTCTACAGGCAACTTCCGACTGGATGCAATGGAAGCTAATCTCCAACGGACTTGCGTGCTATGTAAATCCCAACGAAGCCTCAACGCCGCTCAGACGTGCAGCAAATGACGTGCCGGATACAGCGCATCGACACTCTTGAGGCGAGTGGTAGGGACGCAAGGGAGGCGACCGACGCAAGGCAGCGACGTTGCAGGTGTGGTCGACCTGGCTAGCGTCACTCGCTTTCCTCGCGTCTGTACAACCCGCCGCTGGAAGCTAGGACAGGCGCTCTCGCTAAACCCTCGTCTTCGTGCAGACGTAGCGAGACGCCTGATAGCCACGACACGCTTCCACCTCTCCCGAAAGATTATCGGGGCCCTTCTCCACTTTCTTCGCTCAATCTTGCCTGGCTACTGATTATCGTCTGTATTTATTTCCCCTTAATTTCCCCTATGGGCCCCGGATGCTCGGAAATTTTATCAGGGTTTGTGCGTGGATCCCATGTGCGTGATGCTTCTGGTGCTTTGCTCCAGACATTTTTTGGCAGCCAGTGCAGATTTCGGATCTTCGCCAAACCGTCGCAGATTTCGGAGCGTCACGAACGTTACTTTAATATATCCGTTTATTCGCTGTACGTATGTGACTGCCTCATCCTGTCTTTTCACAAAAGCTCCTTTCTAAGGATTAAAATTAAAAATCCGTGAGTGGGGCGGGTCCACTTGGTATATGAGTCCTTCACCGCTCTTTTCCGCCACATCATCCCACATGACCCTAAGAGGGAAGCCGTAAATCCCCCCGGTCTCCCATTTAATTCGCGGGAAAAGCCACTATAGATGAAGCGACGACGATTTACATAAATCCATCTACCTCTAACCTAACAAAATTACAAAAAATTAGTAGATAAATAAAAGAAAGAAGTAGAATCTCGGGGCGGTTCACTAACATTGAGTTTTAGACCTGCAAATACTGGGTGTTTCGATAGCCGTGCGCTGCAACTCATGCACTTCCCCCAATTCATCCAGCTGCCAACGGCCACCCAACCTCATGGCGCAAGGAATTCAAGGCCGCGAGTGAGAGGAGAGGGACACCGAACTCACGACGCTAGCCCACAGAAAAATAGCGATCTCAAACACCCGCTTTCCTTCACGACCTAAAAAGATCACGGGACATCGTTTATTACCTCACTGGAAAGTTTATTACCTCACTGGAAAGTTTATTACCTCACTGGAAAGTTTATTACCTCACTGGAAAGTTTTTGAAATTCTTGTTCAGGAGCAGCAGCGCCGCACTAAAAATAACGAGAAGAGCTTCAAACTGTTCCAAACGAAAGATGCATCTTAAACTGTCTGCTGCCTACACCTTGTCCTTCTCCACGTGCCTCGCCACCCGTAACCCATGAGATTACCCATCATGCCTCCCCATAACCCTTCCTTGCTCCCTCCATCCCGTCTCCACCTCTGTTCCTCCCACCCTTTCTTCCTGCGGATTGTCACCGACAGGAATGTTTGGATCTGCTGTTATTCTATGTTACTAACCTGTAGGTCATGGCATTGTTGCACATGTCTAATCAAGAAACCACTCACACATCGCCTCAAGATGTTACTAGTGTAAAATATAAGCGCATGTTGTTAACACAGCATAGAACTTCACCTGGCCCTTCCACTTTCCATCTGTTTCCCTGGGACTTAGTAGGGAGGTATCGTTTACACCGTCCGCAGTACGACGCGAAGTTTATATAGTCGCTCTCTATCTAGACGTCTGCCGTCCCCCTACCACCGCCATGTAACTATAACAGTATAATGTATGTGTTAACAAGATTACGCCTTGGTATGAAGTATTCTTGATATAAAGTGTTTCATGTGAAATGACCTTAGATTTGCTGAGCGACCCGTGGCTGTACCAGGGCTTCAGTCTATCTCTCAGAAGCTTTCAGTCTATCTCTATGTAGATTTCTCCTGATTTCTTTGACGCGAGTGTCGAATCATCTGCAAGTAGTCTTCCCCTCACCTGTTCGAAAATAGAACAAGTTATCTCCCCTTCTGTTCAGTTCTCTCTGCTCACTAACTTCCTACTCCCTCACAGGCGCATGCGCATGCGCATGCACGCAAGCACATGTACGCTCAAAAACATGTGCGCCCTCACGAACAAATCAAGGTGCGCGCGCACGAGAAGGAGAGAATGTTCAGCTACACGAACAGAAGGTTAAACAGATGATCAGTTAGTACAGCTTACAAAACTGGCTCACAACGATGTTAGCAGGAGTAACAACTATGTCTACTGCAACAAAGTCTAAAGTCTCGGAAATTTTCTGACCACCCCGCCCCCCCCCCC
>SMGT01003383.1:144804-171186 GCA_004794575.1 Lanistes nyassanus | reverse complement strand
AAAGACAGAAGGGGGGGGGGCTTGACATTGCCCCAAACGATTGTTTCTACAACGACGAGGTTCATATGTTACGCATACGTAGGGTCACCCTCCTTCCATGAAACCCCTATTCCTCCCGCATCATCCTTCAGTATGTTTTCTCAACTGGCAGCGTGAGCCTGCAGTAGGTGTACGGAGATCTGTCCCATCACTCAAATGTGTCTGGCAAAATGCCAGAACCATTCCAGGTGGCAAAAAAGTGGGAGAAAGGTGTGATGTCCTCCTTCGACAGTAAATTACGGTACTGTGCTCCCCGCCTTCTCAAGCTACAGGACTACGAACGGGATGATTATTACATCAGCTGTCTGTATTCACAAGACCGTTTTCATAGACAGAGTAAAATAGTTCACGAGACATCTCAAAGTAAAGATGCATTAAATGTTGAGTACTCTGCCCAGTACGAATTGCTGAATGTGCTGTTTTCTATAGAACCAAGCTATAATATGTTGTCTTCAAAAAGAACAACCCTTCCTCATCCACCTTATGTTTTTGGTTCTTTTATCTCACTCTTTTTTCAAATATTTCGATAATTAATCGGTTATATGTACATAGAGCGGATATATTATATAGAGCGCTTACAGTACTCTAGTTCTGGTGTAATGGATACAGTTCTAACGGGGCTGTAGTTCTGGTGTAACGGGTGCAGTTCTAACGGGGTTGTAGTTCTGGTGTAACGGGTACAGTTCTAACGGGGTTCTAGTTCTGGTGTAATGAGTACAGTTCTAACGGGGTTCTAGTTCTGGTGTAACGGGTACAGTTCTAACAGCGTTCTAGTTCTGGTGTAACGGGTGCAGTTCTAACAGGGTTGTAGTTCGGAGGTAAGGGGTACAGTTCTAACGGGGTTGTAGTTCTGGTGTAACGTGTACAGTTCTAACGGGGTTGTAGTTCTGGTGTAATGGGTACAGTTCGTAGTTCTGGTGTAACGGGTGCAGTTCTAACAGCGTTCTAGTTCTGGTGTAACGGGTACAGTCCTAACAGCGTTCTAGTTCTAGTGTAACGGGTACAGTTCTAACAGCGTTCTAGTTCTGGTGTAACGGCTGCAGTCCTAACAGCGTTAATCTCTAGTTCTGGTGTAACGGGTACAGTTCTAACACCGTTCTTGTTTCCGCGTAATGTGCCAAGGAATACACTAGGCTGAGAGCAGCTGTCGGCAAGGGCGTCATCAGCTCCTCCACAGACGGTGGCAGCTCCATGAGGACGCGAGATGTTGACAGGAAGATGGGAATGTGTTTCGATCAGGCAGGGACAGGACCCAGCGGTATGCAAAATCGCGCTCCCGTCTGTCCCCTTTAACCAACCGATCGATGTTTCCGTACAGTTGTCAAGACAGCCTCTTGGCCAAGATGATTTTCGAGCACACTGCAGGTTTTAAAAAAAAAAGTATTTTCCCCACAAGTTTGTCAAGGTTCTGACAGACAGACAGGAAGAGAGAGAGAGAGTTTATTTGTATTCATTTGATTTGCCTTTTTTTGTCGTTAGAGAAATCTCCACTATGAGCTCAAGAAAGAAAATTACATAAAGGTTCAAATACCATAAATATCAAAACTTAAAAGGGGTTTTAACACAATGGCAAGTATTTTGGGTGTATTCTACATTCTATGTTCATAACTGTCTGCGAATCAGCGCATTATCCGTAAGAAGCATTTTATTGTTTACAAGGGACCATTCCGGGATGGGGAATTTTTTCCCACATGAGTTTCGGGCTTCCGGGCGCGCATACGCAGACCTACCAAGGCGCTGCGCATGCGCATTTCGGTTTCTAACCACAATAGATGATTATGGGTCAAGCCCTAACCTCTACACAGCGTCACTTATAGTTACAGTGAACAGGTCAAATCGCGGTAAAGACATTGGCTTTCACGGTTATGTCGCAGGTTTGAAACCCATAGCAGCTTCCGTTTTTTTTTTGGGGGGGGGGAGGGATTGGAGTAGAGTTAGGGTTAAGGTTAGGTATTAGGTAGGACTTCTGTTTTTCTGTATAAGTTCAAACTGGTGTCTTTGCGCTAAACGGGATGAAAGGTGGTCTGCTAAAGCGAGTCTGGAACTCGTATGGGAAAAAAACGCTTCCGGGATTCCTACAATAATGCATTTAAAAAAACAGAGCAAAAGGGAAATACTCTGCCCCAAGGCTAGGAAATAAATGGGGGCTTTTATCGTCTGTCCATTTCAAGAAAAAAACACGTAAACTCAGGATAAACGTGCCTTTAATACCCATGTAACCAATGACCGGAAGGACAGATACGACAGTTCATGCAAACCAACCCAAAGTTTGTGATTGCCGGTAAGCCTCACATGGTCTAGTCTTGATCCTTCCAAGTACTGCTACGTACAGCCGCCCTTTAGTCTTGTCCCGTGCAAAAAGCTGCCTATGTGAAAGTTACGGCTTGATTTCTAGGTTTCCTTTCGTCCCCTCGCTTCGAAGGTTGCAGGAACTTTCGTTTCTCTTTTCCATGATCATGTCAGGCATTCGATTGATAGTCATCTGGTCAGAAGAAATGATTTTCCAGTTAATGGATCTCCTGCAGCTCCATCCCAGCATATACGACAATATATCACCTGCCTATTCAAATTTTAATACGGGAAGTTTACCCGTCGATTGCGAGACAGCTGGGTCACGAAACTGTCGTGCGACATTCGCAAGAACTGAGAAGCGTCTGCATTCGGTGGAGTCCTGTGGTGATATTCTTGTAGAAGACACACGCATGCTCCCAACTGGTTTTGACGAGCAATGCACTGTGGAACCCACATTCGTCTTTTCGTTTTGTTTTCTGAGACTGCTGGGCGAAAATAAATGCAGTCGCAGAAGCTGCAGCGGTCAGAATAAATTGTTCGTGATCATCCATAGTTACTATTGTCAGCCCCTAGAGCGAACACGTGATGATCATGTGACGATCTGGCGGGTAAAATATTGCAGGTTTCTTGCACCCGTGTACGGAAAGTGCTCGGAACATGTTTTCGCTCAACGTTGAGAGCATTGCTAGTGTAAATAGCCCTTAAAGTACACAAAGTGAACGCGCCTCACGCCCGCTCGTATGACTGGAAGTGTCGATACGAACCCTCAAGCTACCAGCCCTGGAGCGTGACGCATGAGCATCTGTTCTTCCATCACCTGTGTTCTACTTGCTCTTATTACGTGTGAATACAGACACCACTTGTGATCTGTATTTAATCAAATTCAGTTAATTTAATTATACTTGATTAATGTACAGGAATGAGCTAGAGGTCTTTCTGTAAACTCTCATGGTTTTTCTTTGTGCGAATTTCTCAGAACGAGATGTTCTTCTCTGGTCGCGCGCGCCAGTGCGCCAGTTTCCTGCTGAGACCCTGAGTGCTTTGTTCCCTGGGCAGCGGCCAGACCATCTGTACGTGTGCTAATTGAATTACTAGAGCTTTATCGCATCCGGAAAAACACATTAATATGTCCAAGCGTGGAAACGTCTATATCAGACTGGTCTACAACGGCTAAATCGACTGCTGTGTCCCTCTCCCTCTTCCTTTTCTCTCCGCCCCCACCTCACCCCCACGCGTGCGAGTGTACTGGAGAGAAAGAGAGAGACGTATATTAAGATATTTTGTGACTGTAAGAGAGAGAGAGAGACAGACAGAGACAGCGTGGGTACGAGAAATAGAGACAGAAGCGTAGAGTAAATTAGTTTCTGAGTCTCTCTTGTGTGTGTGCGTGTGAGAGAGAGAGTTTTGTGAGAGGAGACAGACACACAAAGAGATACAGTAAGGTAGTGTTTGTAGGAGAAAGAGAGAGGCGTACAGTTCGTGTTCGTTACGTACCTTATAAGCACGTGTGTGCGCATGAATATGTTTTCTCGGGTGTGAATATGTGTGTTTGATTGTGTATGTGGATGCGTGCCTGTTCCTGGTAACATCAGAATGACTCACAACAAGCAACAGCAAAAAGTCCTCTAAAATCCAATACAAAATGTTCCGAGATTTGCAGTATTCAGACAAGCATTTCCTTCGTAAAGATTTGAAGAAATCATGTCACAGCGATATTCCCATCTTTTAATAATCAAATCATGGTGTCAGATGTAATTCCTTTAGATGGGACACTTGTTGCTATCTATAATTATTTACTGCCATTCTTAGTCGTAAATAGTTTATTAAAGCAACGTGGCCCAAGCGAAAAAAAGCAATAATTTCACATGCAACGAGAGAGAAAAAAACAATAATAATGATGGCATTGTTAACAGAGCTAATGAAAATATACAGCTGGCTTTCTGCAGTGTCCACCGCTTAAAAACTGAAGTTATGTCTCCCTGCTTTTATGGCTCCCAACCCCTGGCCTCAGTCTAATCTCTGCTGATCGCTGTCAAGCACTTGTACAGACCCATGAGCTAAAATTTATGGGGCGAGGGGAGGGGAAAAGCGTGTGAGCAAAACAGGAGAATCTGTAGTCATAAATGCACGCTCGGTGAAAATAGACGTTCGATGGAACTTCCTTTGCGTTTTGAACTGACATGTCACAGTGGTTCCTCTGCAGCGGTTCTCACACCAGTCTTAGCTGGGGACGGACGAAGCCATATTGTTCCCCAGAACCTCAGTAACAACTGCTTAACAATGTTTCTCTGTCTGTCTCCCGCCTCCCTCCCCATCCAGCAGCATGGGTTTGACGAGACACAACTTAAAAATTCACCAGAGTCGCCACATGCTTGGAGCTACGGTAGCTTTTTTTTCCTGAGCGTCCTATCACGTGCTCCTCCACACGACGGCAGTAAAGAAGATGACATATGCGTAGGTGAAACGTTATCAGTGTACTACTTATGATTTTTATATCTTACTGCACACATATGGCTCGAGCCCCCATCCACCTACAATCTCCCCACAAACAAAAAATCACAGACTCCAAGCAAAGAAAAAAGAACCATTATTTACACAGACGAGCATTTACAGAACAGAATATCTAGCCTCATGACTCCCGGCTTTCTTTCTGGTTCGGCTAACGACATACAATTCCTCACATCACCTGCCCTTCTAAGCACAAGATCAAGACACACATACATGATGCAGCTGCACAAACACACTATATGGCCACGTGTAGAACACACAACACTCGTATGGTTGTTTGCACACGGTGTACCACGGGGCGCCCCTCTCTGCTGTCCTGAACGCTGACGTGTCAGAAGGTCCTCCTGGCTGCTCCTGGATAACAGCAGTCTCGCGTTGTCGAGGTCTCCACCATGTCCTTTGCCACTGGACACAACGCTTACTGAGGATTGTAAGCACTCTCGCTGACGTCACACAGACACCTGATTGTGCTACATTTTCTGGCCAACCATTGACCTCTGAACTCACGACACTGGGGTTCAGTTACATACAGCCATTCAAGGCTGGATCTCTGCTTCTGCTTCAAACTGTTGTCTTCCTTCCATCCTCCGGCTTCCTCCTTCACGTTCTGCAGCTCCTCCTCCGTCCGGTCATCTAGAAGGCTTTTCCACAGAAGAGGAACAAGTGGCAAGCCGCACACCAGCCTTTGAGGCCACAGCAACCCCGAAGAGTACCTTGCACTACAGCAACTGGTTTGTCGAGCTATACCCCGAGCGCTACCCGGTCCCACTAACACTTCGTCTCGGCCTAACGCTACATTCTTCACCGACGATGCCAAACACGTAGGGCTAGAAGTGTGAACAGGGCTCCAGCCGCACATAGCCACTGCGCCCACGTGGAGCCGTATTCACGGCCGCTGGTTAAGCCTAAACCGCTCGCGATCACGTGATAAACCATCGGTTAGCGACCTTTGTTGGCCAATGGAAACGATGGCTTGTAACCAGCGGCCATGAATACGGCTCCTGGACGTGACAGAGCCAGATGGTGGCTTGAAAAAGCGAATTAACGACCGAACATAAGCAAGATGGACATCGATGTGCCACACCTACAGTCTATGCGGTCAATTCTTTGACCTGCCAAAGCCCAAAGCGTGACAAACCCTCTGTGGCATTCTGATCTGACATAACGACCGACTGAACGTTAAAAATTCTGGCCCATCTTCCTTGCTGAAAGGAACCCGATATCCCTCGCGGGTTTGTTCCTGCCTGTAAAAGAGTGGCTTGGCATTTCACTTTCAGCACGTCCGTCGTTGTTCCCAGTAATTTTTTTATAGCAGCATTACAAGACGAAGACACTAGCAAGGGATTCACGCAGTCGTTTGCAACAAAGTTTTCGTCTGATTTTGATAGAAATAGGTTTCCTCAACCAACTTCTCAAAGCGACTAGTAAAAGAGATGTCTATAGAAAAGATGTCATCCAGTTTTGGCAAAATCGGTTTTTCTTTTAGCCGATTAGTTCTTCATTCCTCTTAGTTCGGTCGTGTAAAGCCAGTATCACGAGACGATGCGAAAAAATTCAAGGAAAGCTTTGGCTGAACTTCAAGGAAAGGTTTTTCGAAATTGGATTTTGCTGTGTCAGCAGATTGTCGTTTGTCCCGATGTGCAGATGTGTGCAAATGAGTAAGGGTGTCGCTGCACATGGACAGACAGAGTGACTTAACAGGTAAAAATAAAATACTTGACAGAAAGAGGAACTATTCAAACTGCCATCTGAACAAGCCGACAAGCCAAAGGAGATCCAGAAAGTTTGCAAGGCCATTCCCAGAGACGTCTTGGTTAGCCAGGACAAACTAGGCAACAGATCCAGCAGAACGAACTAAATGGGATAAAAATGTCATTTCCTGTCAGCAGGTCGGCGAACCACTTTACCTGTACTGTAAAGTGAGAGACACTTAGGAATGGAAGCAGACAATAATCTGCATGTCGTTAGATAAAGACCAGGGGGCTGCCAGCCAACTCACTACAAAATTAGATCGAATATCTGTCGGTCGTCTGCGTCTCTTGATCAGCCTTTAGTAACCCGATAAGCGTCAGTCTGGCTGTTCGCAGTATTGCCTACGTTGAAGAACCAGGACTCAGCACACTGGCTGCACTGTCTAACCCATTCGTTGTAAAAATCTTCACGATCGATCGGAAACGTAGGCCTAATATGGAAGCTTACTGCAACTAAGTGACGTTCTCTGATCTTCGCATTCGTAAGTTTCAAACCTCAACCCGAAGTGATTTCCTCTTATTTGAGGAGTTCACAAGTTTCACATTTCAGTCAGAAGGTTGCTACGATCAATGCATAAATTCCCGCATTCCGAATAAATTCCTTAATCCCGATTTCGACTGAACATCGAATAAATACAAGCTGTCAGAAACAAAACGTATTCTGCTTTATGCTTCACAAGCCGTTTTCAGTCCCCAATCCAACAGTTACGACTGGTCCAATCAGGGTTCTTGCAATCAGTGCATAAATTCCTGGTAAGCGACGCTTCCTGAAGCAAGTAAAGGTTACAAAGTCGTGTTACTCCCAGACAAGGCTATTACGAAATGTTTCCAATGTGTACATGTACCTAGCTGCACTTGGCATCTACTTTGTCTCGCGCTGAGGTCTGCTGGGGTTCACCGTAGAACTGTATGCTGTATACTTCCACACATATTTACACAGCTGTGTATGAATTCAGAATAGGATTCTGATAGCTACAGACATATCATACCTTGCATGAAAATCGTATAAGCCACAAGCTATTTAGATTAGGTGGTGATGTGAGTGGGAGTTGGGGTTGGGGGGGGGGAGAGACATTTAATTTGCATTTCTCCGGGAACATAAATGCTACAGAAGAGTGCTGTATGACTGCCTACTCAGCACAAGACAGACTTTTCGGTCGCTGTATTTCAGTATTCGTTGTGAACTTTAGATTGGTTGATGAATCCCTGTGACCGATTGTTTCTGTAATGATAGAAAGTGATCACGGGACTACCAACCCAGGGCTGGCTTGCATGAGTGTTCATATCTCCTGTTCATACGTTAAGGCGCATGTAAAACATGGGAGAATGGGCCGTACGACCGTTTTTATGACCAGAGGAGGTGCAAATACGAACGTTAATGCAACCCAGGCCAAGTCTGTATACAAATCAATGGACTGCAGCTGTAGGACTGGGTTACTGCTTCATCTTTCCAACTCTGACCCTTCCCTCCTCCCGCCACATAAGAGGCCTGTTTATCAGTTAGAAACGGCTAATTAACGGCCAGCTACGGGAGATGTCTAACACCCGAATTCATGTTATTATCGGGCTGTTTTCGTCTTTCGAAAACCGGTTCTCGGCAGCGCAGCGGTCAAGTGTCTTTCACCAAAACATGCGAGTCGTATGTTCGGATCCCGTATTCAGCGCACGGAAATATAAAACTTTCTCTGGACGTGGCAGCCATGACGGAGCCTTTAGCTGCTGCCTCGGCGGAAAACGGTAATTAACAAACAAGCATGCGGGGCTTGTTCGCGTCTATTTCTGGACACTGATGTTCGAAGGAGAGCAAAGTGTAGAGGAAACGAAGACTTTGTGTTACAAGTCGGCGACACCTGGCGCTGTGGTACACCTGGTTCTGCCGGTCAGATGGCAATAAGCGATTTACAATACTTAAGCAAAAGATAAACAATCCGTCGTCGCTTATCTAAAAATAAATATACATTGAACAGGTGCTTTCCCAAGTATTGCTTGCATACTACTGTGCTGCCCTAGTGTCAACTTCGTATGATTATCAAGATTGAGTGAAATCTAACAGAGCGTCGGGAACGTGGATGTCTTACAGTGGGAGGCTTTTATCTCCGCGGACGAGACTTTTCTGTAAATTAGGGGGAATAACTGTATTTGTTCAGCCATCCTCATTTTTCGTAGCAGGGAAGTCTTTTCACCGCTAATTACTTTTACAACTTACTCTCATACGCCTCCAACAACATCAACAGCAGCAGCAACAACAAAAGCTTATAAAAAGAGAATAACCATCTAAACCTTGAAGCCTGATTTTTAAAATTGTTATTAGTGTTTCGATTTTTTTTTGATTTGCTGCGAGAAATAGCACTCACTCTATTAACTATTTTTGCATGTGATAGTTCAAAGCATTAACTTGTGTATGTGTTCTTTTCCTCTCCTATATCGCTGTCTGCTGCCTCCCCTCCCCTCCCTCCCTCCCTCACTGCCTCCGCTTCCTCCCTCCCTCACTGCCTCTCTCCCTCGCTGCCTCCCCTCCCTCCCTCGTTGCCTCCCCTTCCTCCCTCCCTCCCTGACGTCTGGTTCCACTCATTTGGGATTCTGTCGAGGATGTTTAGCGAACTCAGTAATTTGCTCTCGTGATTAATGAAGAAGCAGATCGAGCTTGTATATGACCTGCCACAAAGATAACACATTCCAACTGTCTGATTTGTTTCTTTCTCTCTCTCTCTCCCCAAAGCATCAAAACTAGACAGGTATCTGGAGATGCTCCATCTACATCAAGGGCACGCTGCGCCTCCCGCCCCGTTGCTACAACCAAGGTCCGGCTACAAGCACGTCACACTTGGGTCGTGACCCGGTGTACTGAAGTGAAGTGGCCTGTACTTACCGTGACAGCGACTCGTGTTCTCCCACTTTCGCACATTCTGAGAAATGATGTGCGGGAGCCCCACAACGAGCATTTATATTCGAAGGACGATTTAAAGGGCTTGTGGTGAGACTATGTTATGTCCTCCCCAGAGGCACACAAGCTGAACCTTATCGTTTTTGGCCTCGCTGACAGATGTGCATTATTCAAAGCGGAAAGGTAAAAGGGAGGGTGAGGGGTCTTCAAGACACGAAGAACGCAACTGCCGTTTGGTAGTGACGTAGAGCACCTACAGCAGCCCCAGAGATGGGAGTTTCATACACGCGAGGAACGCTAGTAATGTTAGGAAGTGATGTCACAGCTCGATTTAAAAAAACTTTCCTTTGTGGCGGCGGGGATGCACTGATAGAGAAACAAAGGAAACCTGAGGTCGCTTAAGGTCAAGGCCGTTTATTAGGGGGCTTTGTTGAGCAGGAAGTAAAATTTACTCTTAACTGATTCAAGAACATCAAGAGGTCGAGGGGAATTAATCACAGTCCACTTTATGAAGGTGAAGGGCAACCTGTGATCGAGTTCCGAAAAAGGCACCACACCCAGAACCCAGAAGAAGACAAGATTTAGACCGCTCATTCTGTTCCTGCGTTAAGTATACATCCCAAAAACTGTTTCAAATCACTTAACATAGGTGAAAGAGGGAAGGAATGCGAGGGAGTTTATGACGTGGCAAACAACAGACAGATTCCAGTAAGAAAGGGTATGTGCACAAGTAAGTACGGATACAAACGTACGTTTTATCCTTTAAAATATAAATGTCGCAGTAAAACTCAGAATCTGCTAAAGAACTGACGAGAAAGAGAGGTCTGGGCAATAGGAATCACGTGTAATTTAATGCACACGTCTTTACACATCTTTATCTTCATTCATCTCCTCCTACTACTCTCTCTCCACACACACACACACGTACACATATACATATATCAATTTTTTTTATCAACCCACTCATGTGAATGCGTGCTCACATGTTTGTGGAAAAGGGGTGGGAGAGGAGTTTACCTTAAAGTGGACAGCTGGTAGGGCCTAAACAATTAAGGTTATTTCTGTGACCAAGATCTATCGACGCATGCGCGTGGACCTGTCGAGGGTTGCCACGAGAACCCTAGAGTGCGCACGGCGCTGAAGGCGCAAGATGGCGTGTAGTGCAGGGCTTCAAACATGGCTTCCCACAGGTATCGAAGCACGGCCAAGATGGACGTAGGTGTAGAGTAATGGCGACACGAGAGATCCGTCACACGAGTAGGGTGCTTCTGATCAAAGACAGGAAGAGGGGTGGGGGAATGGAGGGAGAGAGAGGAGAAGGGAAAAAGAAGGGAGGGGGAGAGAGAACCCGGTTCTCACGGGAAAAAACTCCCCCCGCAGAGAAGAAGTTGTGAAAGCGTTTATTTCATTGAATTCACATAATCTGTGCAGTCTCCTCAGTTAGTAATACTTGCTAACCTATCACGTAGTTTATTCTGTCTGCCTGTTTGTCCGTCTGCAAAAACCGTTGGATATAACCTTTAAGACTCATTTAGCCAATAAATACTAATCATAATGATTTAGAAACACACGTCTATCAAGGCAGGGGTGGGAGGGGAACGAAAACGAATGGGTATGGGTAAGTGAACCACCCATTGCGTCCCTCATATTGGTACAGCAAATGTTCGCATTTGAAAGGTCAGCATAGGTCAAAGAACGTTACCAAGTACTTTGGCATCGGCGTCACATGACCTTTCCTGATGCATGGCTGACGTATTTTACATAACAAGGGCGGATTATGCTATTGATGTTGGGGGGGGGGGTCCTCACCTGGTTATCTTATCTTATGCAAAACAGAATACTATTAATAAACCACATTATATCATGCACTACAATGGTTGAATGGCATTTCTAGCGACAACTGCTCAGAAAATTGACTGCTAATTTAATCAACAGCGTTGTATTGTTAAAAAAAAAAACTCTCGGAAACACCCACTCACGATCCGCTTCTGGCCGACAGTGTGTGTGTTTGTGTGTGATGTGAATCCAGGTCGGGAGAGGGGTACGTCATTCCTTACATTTAGGGGTGGGGCTTTTTTGCCCGGGGTATGTGTGTGTGTGTGTTTCTGTGCAACTTGGAAACCCCCCATAATCCGCCCCTGCATAAAGCCAAAGGAAGCTTTTTCACTTTTGTCTGTATTCTGATAATAATAAATCCAAGGGCTTTTTGTTTTTGTCCTTAACAAACTTTTCAGCTTCAGAGTTGTAAATGTCGTTGAAGACTTTCCACAGTAAAAAGCCGCAGTAATTCAAAATTCGGTTCCTTATTTGAATAATGTACAACGTCTCGCCGAGCGAGTATATTCTCTTAAAAACCCATGTACTGCATTTAAAGGCACTAACAATACAGCAGGAAACACAAAAGTGTGTAGTTTTTAACAAGACACTCGTTAGATCGACTGGAAAAGTGTCCGATTTTAATATGTTAATGTACCTTTCTAGGAAATGACGTAATGACAATGGCGGCGCTCTTGATATAAGCTGATTAGAGACTAAGATCGTTACTGAATGTGGAAAGTAAACCACAGTTCAGAAACAACCAGCCAAAATGTGCTAAAGGTTTAAGATGTCAGAATGAGGAGGTGTTTCAATAGTGGAAACTGTTTTTAAATAAATCGATGTGAGATGAATTTTAGCTGTAAAAATAATCTATAACTCATTCATCTAAAGAAAAAATAAAATTCCACTTCAATACAACTATGCCGGTTGGGGGTGTGGTGGGGGAATAGAAGCTAAGGGTTCATCAAAGAAGACTATTCTACACAGATATATCAAAAAAGCAGTGTCTCTGACTACATGCAAAGGCTTTAGTCGTATATTTTCTATCGTGGTAAATGTCACCGACCTGAGCTGTCAGGTTTAAATGTACATTTGCAAAAGAGTATATATAAGGAATAATTTATTAATTGCCGATCCAATGGCTGTGAGAATAACAATCTATCACCAAAAAAGACTCCGTCCCCTTAATTCAAAATTTGTTTCTTTCTATGAAAGGCATGGTCTGAAGCCGTTTTCCCTTTCAAATAATCTTTTCTATGCCTTCACTAAGAGATCTATGGCAAAACAAGTAACAAGATTGATTTAACATATCACGACTTGATATTAAGTCAGATTTAGAGCTGAGGTTCTGTAGCATATATTTTCCCAGCAGCTGAAGGGCTGTAGAAAAAAGCACGTAACTGGTTTGCTTAGCCCTCAAAAAAGGAATAAGTGTTTGCGTTCAGGGTTTAAAAATCCCAAAAGGCTCTACAAGAAAAGCCTGTAGTTATGCTTGTAAAAATTTATAAAAGTCTCACTTTCCTGCATGGCAACTGAAGATTTTGGGTAGTTTCCGAATCTCATGAGATATGAATTTCGCTGGTGACAGCGAGAGGCCATACATTTCTGGTTGACAAAAGCCGTGTTTAGGCCCACAGTTCAAGCCCCCTCTTCACTTGAATCAAGGAGTTAAGCCTCGGACGCCGAGAAGCGTGGCAAGATAACACTTTTTTAAAAAAAAATGCGTAAGACATCTATTAGCGAGATCGAAACGCTGTGGACTATAACATATCCTCTGATGTTCTGCTGTTGGGCCGCTCTTGCTCGATTCTGCTCCCCCCACTCTCTCTCTCTCTCTCCTGTCTGCCCTCCTGTCTTCGTAAAATCGAGACTAAGAAGCACTTTAGGAGAGAACCCACCTGTTGTATGAAGAAACTAGAAAACAATATATTAAAAAGTCTGTTACAAACACCATAAACCCAGGTGAATAGATCATTGAACAAGGGAGACTAGCTGTGCCAGAAAACCCAGAGCTTTTATTTTATGGAAAGAAACACGTAATTGTCGCTTGGAATAAAGCATTGTCACCTGTATTTTATGTCTTTAGGAAACCTAAAGTTTCTTATGGATAGTAGGCAGCAGTCAGCTAAAATATATGACGCATATGCCTGAAAATATTATGTGTAACTTTCTACATCCTGTTGTAAACCATTCTCCTAAAAGATCAAATAAAATAAAATTGTCATTTGTCTCTCCTCATTTCTCCTTCATTTCTTCTCGTCTCTCCCTCCTTCTTTTCCTTAGTAACTACTGCCGCAAGCAGAAATTTAAAAAAAAGTATGACTCCTTATGTTATATGGTCTTTGCCCTCTGACCTCTACGAAAGAAGCGTCTGGCACAGACGTTACTAATTGTACCAGAAGCTAGACGAGGTGACGGATATATGGCCAGTACTGTTAGGCTTGAAACTAGCTGCCTGGTCCGGCAAGTGTGGACATTATCAGTCCTTGAGCCTTTAGCAAACAGGTTAACTCGGGGAAACGCTAAAGAATTACAGGAGCCGTCGAGTGATTGACTAAAACTGCGCGCGTGTGCATTAAAAGGAAAGGGCACGGCCACAGACTGCCAGGACAGCCAACCTGACCACAGTCTATAGCCACAGTCTATAGCTACAGTCTACGGCTATAGTCTATACCCGGGCCCTCTCGAGACTTGTTAAGTGTCAGCCCTGATGGTGGACAAGAGCTTACGACCACTTTTGGGTCAAAAGGCTGAGACATGCGCAGAAAATGGAGAAGATTAGTGGAGCTGAGCACGTGATCGGGAGTAGTTGACGTCAGGTCAAAGCTATCGATTTTAGGACAGTCTTTGCATGCACAGCACTTCAGATGTTTCCACAGGGAAACAATAATTTATCTTTCAGAATTTTTAGATACAAAGTTTGTTGGTAATCCACGAGGGGCAGATGTTGCTCTTTACACGGAAAAATTAACGACGCTGGTGGGCTTGTGAGAACGTTGTTAATTTTCTATAGCTCTTAAGGGTGTTTACGTCTGTAGCTAACGGCTGTGACTCAGAAGTGCGTTGTTATAGGTCACGGACTAACCACTTCCCTGTGTGCTGTCTTGACCTTCGCCTCAGCTTGTGGACTTTTCCCCATAGATTAGTTACATCGGCGACCTTAACTTCAAGGTCAGGGATCTGGAACCGTGACGATCAACAGTTAAGATTGGGTCACTGGAACGGTCGAGAGTGGTGGGAGGGATTTAATTATACGAGAGCAATATTTCTGAACGTTCTTCTGTCTTTTGTCCATGTAGGTAGGTCATTTTAGAGAAAGGGTGCTTCCACCTCGCCATGATTTCGAACTTTGGGGCAATGGGGGGAGGGATGGGGTCCTACTATTAAGCTATGCACTGCAACAAGCACCAGACTGATAGCTGCAATAAGATGGCCATTCGAATGTTCAGGATGAAGTTTCTACAATGTTTTACCATAGGATATTACCCTTGGCCACTCGTGGTTTTGAACCAGCAACCTTCCACACGCTAGTCATCAGCTCCATCTGCAGAGTTATACAGGCCGCGAAATCTTTTCCACAATTGCACATTCATTTGAAAAAAAATCATTCTACGCGTGGGTCTACATTGTGGTCTTCGTCGGCATGGACTGACAAAGAGAAAAGAGACTGCTGACACGGGGAAAAACTGTTCCCACCCCCCACCACCCCAACAAAATTGTGAGTCCAGACATCAGATCTGCGCTCCGCAGCCACACGACGAGCGATACAGAAGTCATCAGTAACCAGTCAGTACCCTGCCACTGACACGCTAAAGCCGTCCCCTGTTAACTAAAATTCCACGGAGAATCAAAGGCAAATTTTGCAGATGCCGGGGTAGCATAGTGAATCTACCTGTGGGCGCCTCGCTGTGATGGAAGCAGCTTTTTTGTGTAGACTACTATCAGGCTATTATAGACAAGAAGATCTGGCACTTAAAAAAATTCATGTTCATTAAAAAGTCCTTTGTATTCAAAATCTATCAGTTGGGTTTCGTATTTAAAGTAAAAAGAAAAAGGAACAAACGCGAGAAGAATTTGTGTAATTCTTAAGAGACACTATTAGTGATTTCCAGCTATAAATATAAATATTTTCATGTGATCTCTGGTTATGATGTCAGCGGAATTCTGGCGTCGCTTGGTGTCCTCATTCCCGGCTCTTGTGTCTGTAAAAGTCCTTCCTGAACTGCGAGGGATCGTTCAGACAGCGCAGAGAGACATCTCGGCGGACGGGGCGTTGGGGACAGTGTCTGATTGTGGGCCGGGGAAGCATGATGGTCTGCAAGCCGAGGGACGTCCTTGCCAAAGTCTGCCAATCTAGGAAAGCGACAGTCTAGCTTCAGACGCTCTCCTGGGACAAATAAAAGTGCTCCGCGCGCGCTTTCAGACTCTGCTTTCCCTCCTTTCTCTACCTCTCCTCTTTCCTTCAGCATCTCCGTGATAAAATTATCCGCTGTAGCTGTCTGACCTGGGCAGGGAGTCTAACATTCCCGGCAACAGCAACGGCGTGACGTCAGAAGGACGCGAAGCGCTTCGGTATCTCCTCTTCTATTTAAAGAAACAATTACGTTAATGTCTGAGATAACCACACGCACTTTCCAAGGTCAGCACTTCACTGAAAAAAAGCATTCCAAAGCGAGTCTGATGGAAATGCTTGCCGCGCCTGTTTTAATCTAAAACCATATTCATCTCCGTTGTTGAGATTTGTGTGATTGTGACTTGCATGGTTGTTCCATTATCTCACAGGCCCGAGTACAGTATCGACCGCTATCGTTTGATGTAAAACAGTTGTATTTCGATTTTGCTGGCGGCTTCTATATTCACTTTCCTGTTCAGTTTCTTTAATTCCTTCTTCTTTTCTTCTCCGCCTGAAGAAAACGTATTATTAATTTTTACTGAAAGAGGTCGATAGTTCGCGAATAACAATTAACTTTGAGGCTTCTGTTCTGGCGCCACAATTGAAGCGAAACACGGGCGCGAACACTAGTAACGTTTCAAAGAAGATTTCAAGGTTTGAGAGGTCTAGGCGTAGTTTGTCATTTTTAAAGTCTGAGAGACTTCATATTTTCTGAGTGGTCGGAGTTATGGAAACGTTTACGTAAATGAATTACAAGGGTTTTTTTTTGTGTTTGCGCCTTCCTGGAAAGAAAATCGAACGTAACCGTATTTTAGAAAGAACGCTCTGGCCGCGTTCACTTCAAAACAGAAGAACAGTGGCCAAAAAAAAAAGGTGTAAGCAAGCCTTTGACAAATGTGAACTTTTCAAGGACGCAAAATTCACACACAGAAGACAACAGGAAAACACTCAGTTGAAAAGTTTGTGGAACCATGAAGAATCTGTCTCTCGATTTCTCCCTACCCCATTCCCCCCCCCCCCCCCCCATTTGAGTGTCTCTACTCTGAGTAACTAACAAGGACACAAGCACGCAAACCCTTCACACACTGTGTGTATGCGCGGTAAAAACTTCATCGTTTGCAGCAAATACAGGCCTGACATGTTCCGATCAGTTCCCGTGATCATGACGAGGTCACGTGAGCCATATCAAAGACCTGAAGAAAGCGACGGTTACGCAGCATACTTAGCAGACGACAGCCTCGGGTCGACGGTATCATAGATAAGGTCACGACCTCAACACTCGCATCCCACTCCCCCCCCCCCCCCCCCCCCCCCCCCCCCCCCCCCCCCCGTCGTTACGTGATGTGGTCACGACTACCCACCGAACCCCTCTGTGTGGGAATGATATCTCTCCCATCCCCTGTACCAAGTCCCTGGCATCAAACATGGCCCAGTGTGAAAGGCAATCAGAAAATCGAATCACGACTAACGGTATGTTCTTACCATAACATAAGGAGGCCACAATAGCTATCGACAGTGACCAATAGAATGTATAATGAGCGATGACGGTAAATCTCGCACAGGTCTGTGTTTGTGTGTGTGTGTGTGAGAGAGAGAGAGAGAGAATGAGAGAGACAGAACTACATCCCACAATAAAAACAAACGTACATTTTGTTTTTGCACTCCTATGTGCGGATACAAACATTTTGTATTTGAAGTTCATATTATGCACAGACACGCAGCGCACAGCGTTTGCTTGGGAAGGTTATCAAGTGCCCATACTTAGGTTTTATGGTGCAGATACAAAAACTGTATGGTCAGTGTGACTAATAAATTTATTGTTCAGGCCGGGCTGCATATTATACATATAGCTGTTTCTTATCTCCTCTCCACACGTGAACGTACACGTACAATACACAGGGCAAAAGGACCTTACGACCGGTCTTATGAGCGAAATAGGACTGGGCTGCATGAGCGTTCGTATCGCCTGTCGATACGTACAGATGCCGTTTAAATTACACAGAGTGAACGGGCCTTACGACCAACAGGTGCAAACACTCGTGCAGCCCAAACCAGGTCTTCAGCGACAAGTACTGCATTGTGTACAGTATCCAGCATTCCTTTCGGGGATTAGGGGGGTTACGTATACCTGTAGTGCTCCCCCTTCACCTCCAGGTCACCAGAATTACATTCAATCATTAATTCCAATTATTTCCGGTTAGCTTACGATCGGGTTTGTCAACATGACATGGTTGACTTGTATGAATACGAATACGCATGAATACTTGTGAATAACTACAATTTGTAAAGTTAAGCCTGACCTATTTTAAAGCGTGTGAGCGCCAGTTATTGCTGCAATACAAACAGCTGACAGCCATGCACACTAAGTTTCTCTGTAACGTTTATTGTGCATAACCCTTTGTGCGTGCACTAAAGTCGTGCGTACTATGACGCAGATTTAAAAATATAACAACTCACAATTACATACCATTTTCCCCCTTGTGACGTATTGATACAGTCCGAGACAGCAAGCGACACACAGGGATCTCGAAGCGAACAGATTCAGCGGAGAACGCAGACTATCGATAGGTGTGCTTCGGCTTCGAGAGTTTGAAGCGAAGCCCTGTCGGGTCCGTGTCGGGCTGCCAGCAGTCTGGCTGTGTTAAACAGGTTCTGTTTCCGCGCTCACTTGGCGACGCCAAGGACGAGCTCCGGAGTGCACCGAAGCAGCGGGGTGTCAATTGAAGGCAGCGCTGCAGCAGATGCGTGTCTTCCGCGCGGAAACCGCGAGTTAGGGTGACAAGGCAGTCGAGCTTGCATGCCCGCGTTTGCCTGGCCAGCGACAGAACTTTTTAGCGGGCAGCCACACCTACAACAGTCAGCATTGCTGTAGGACGAAATAACGAAACTAAAATAAAACTAAAATAAAACAGGTGATGTGCTTCAACCGTCAACGTTGTTTCGCTGCCCGATCTTGAGTTCCTGTTTTTGTTCAGCTGGCTTCTCAAAGAACCGGATCTAGACTATGCAACTTGAGTAGCATGCTGTGGGGGCTTCGAAAGCTTGCGTGTGTGTGTGCGTACTTGGGTGAGCTAAAGAGAGCGCGCACCTGTGTGTATGTGAGTATTGGAAGTCCTCTGTTGCCGATCGACGTGCTTTGGGCGTGTGTGCGTGGCCACACACCCTGTATATGTATGGCATTGCTGCAAACATCGGTTATCAGCACGAGGCTAAGCAGAATGCCTTTCCTTGCAAGTTCCCCTTGTCTGTCCGTATTACTCCGTCTCTCTCCCTCTCCTGTTTTTCTCTTCCATCTAAGGCAGGTCAAGAAAACCCACACAAAATCAGCCGGGAGCCTTTTCCTCCTGAACGTGACGAAATGCGATACCTTGGAATTCTACTCTGGCCAGAATGCAGATTACGTGCACAAAATGGTTGATGGAATGAATAGAAAGAGCGCGGTCCAACATGAAAAGCAAAATCTGCTGGGTTTTCATTCCTAGGCGCAATGCGTTTGGCTTACAAACCCCCTTTTCGCCAGACTGGGATATTTTATAATAAGTTTTACACGTATGATGTCACAGTGCCTCGGATCTGTGTGTGTGTGTGTGTGTCAATACGCGCGCGTGAACGAGAGACAAAAAAGCGCGAAAAGGAGAGAGAGAAAGAGCGAGTGTGTACGCGGGCGTGCCCCACTTTTCCATAAATAAAAAGAACTGTGAATAAAGAAGACAAACGGGGAACCCGTTGGAGAAACTGCGCGTAGCTTGTAACACCGTAAAACGAATGCGAGATCGTTTTCTTTAAAATTTTTGACCGAAAACTGATCACGCGTTAAACCACATCTATCTCGGTGAGTGTGCGTGTCTTCAAGTCCAGCTGTCTTGAATACTACATATTTTTCTAATTTGACATAAATACCCTCGAAACTCCACAAGACGTGGTGATCTTTAAATGGTGAACGAATGTAGCGCTTTGGAGAGGACCGTTTCAGTATCTGACCTCAGAAGGCAAGAGGTGAACGTTCTTTGTGTCACTAGCTGAAACCTGAACACAGGTCACAGGGTGGGGTTTGCTAGTGGGGTAACATAAACAAGAAGCGCCCTCTGAAACCGTCCTTCGGCCGACTGCTCTTCAGAGGACTGTATAGAACAGAATAAATAGCATTAACCATATAGTCTACAATACAAATGTCATTTTTTAAAAATTCGCGATGTTCCCTACGTCTAAATTTTCGAACGAAAGTGGGGAGATGTCGGCACAAAATACTTGGTTGTGTTTCGACGAAATTTAATCTCTCTCCTTTTTTTAAGCAGAGGATTTGGACTAAGCCCCGCAAATGCTTGTTTTCGTTCGAACCTCTTGAGACTGACGTTAACCCTTTCTGGTGGCACTGCGCATGCGTAGAGCTGCAGTCGGAAAAAATTGTCGCATACCATTGCAGGCGAGGCTAGCTCTCGAAGTGAGTGACCTTCGGAGACAAATCGTAGGAACAGAGGGCTGGTCGGGGAGGGGGGTAAGGGGAGGTGCTTTGTCTGTCCTCTTGGTGCTGTCCTTCGAGCGCGCATGCAGACACTTGGTGCTGCCGCCTGGCGGTGATCGGCAGCTTTTGCGCTCTCGCAGCAGGGCCCTTAACTCGATCCCAGCCTTCTTTCGTCTTCGCTCTGTCACCCAGCATGGGTCTGCATCACTTGTGTTTGTCATCAGCATTGATTTTTCCTCCCTACCCCCATCTCTCTCTTCTGTCCGTCTCTTGGAGGGAGCAACGAGACGAAAACGACGGTAGAGGAGACAAGTGAAAACTGAGTCGTTTGTTATGAATGTCGGCATGAGACATCGGTACGGGTTACACGGGGGGAGGTGGCGAATGAGAGACTTCTGTATGCCATATGACGTCAGCTAAACACTCCCAGCCTGTATGCTCTCATATTCCTTCCACCCTGTCATTGCTGCTTTTATTTTTAACAGAACGACCCATATAACTCACTCGAACACTTTCTTGCCAATGTGAACTTTTGCGTGTTGGCATTCTCTGTTACCCAGAGATAGACCTGCACACACACACACACGCGCGTCCGTGCGAGCGCCCCCCCCCCCCTCCATCACCACCACACACACACTGAAGAGCTACAGTCTCGGCAGCTTTTAGAACTTTCTACTTTTAAAATATAACTCCGAAGTTTTTGTGCAAAGCTGTAATTACACACATCGCATTGATTAAATATCAAACCTCTGACTTTTAAATGAACAACGTCGGCAATCAGTCTCCTTATCATCTTGATAAGACGAGGACTATTGTTGACGACGATTACACGAGGATTATTGTTGACGACGATAACACAAGCACTATTGTTGACGACGATAACACGAGCACTATTGTTGACGACAGGGTTTAGATTTGCTTTCGAGGTTGCCATCCTCACCCCAATCTCCAGCTTCCTCTCTTTAGCTCCCATCGAATCAATCTTCAAGCCAGCAAGGGGCGCACACTTTGAGAGCCCAGTCAAACGCCCGAAGCCAGAACCTCATGACACCATCGTACGTGGATCGCGAGACGTGCAAGGCAATTAAAGGGCCTCGGAGCTCCAGCTGCCTAAGTGCCTATCGCTACAGAGAAATATTACGGCATACTGGACTAACTTCCGATGAGGCCAGGTTGAAAGCATGCCATGTACATCCTGTCTATCTTCTCCAATGTTTTAACCCTCTTCCTGCAACTATCACACAAGCAAGGAGTTTCGCCCCCACACTCGATGTGAACCGTCAGATCACGTGGGATCAAACGTGAGTGCTCATCGACCGAAGGGAGTCGGTTTTTGTAAAAGGATCGGCTTGCTGTATAACTATCGTGCATCTGTCACAGAGGTTTACCAGTGCTCGGGCCTGATGCAAATAAAAGCCTTTCTAATCAATACTTAATCTGTCTTGTGTTCATTTGTTGGTAACATCATCACAGTTTTAGCGCTCGGGGAAGCTCAGTTGAACTGTAGAGGCCCTGGCGTCACCGTCTATTATTTGTCGCGCTGGCAGCAAAGAAAAAATAAAGTACTCTTTCTCAGGTTTTTAACTCTGTAAAGAATTATTTCCCTTCCTCTGGGAAACGCGCAAGACGTGCTCGTTCACTGAAACACCTGCCAGGTATGCTTATAAATTCTGCTTCTCTGAGGCTTTTCCTGTTATGAGTTTAGAGCGGAAGTTGCACATCCTGTCTTCAGGACTAAAGAAGTCTGGGCGCCAGAGCTCCACACCAGAGAGCGATTACGCTGCCAATTAAAAGTGATGTCAATGCCTATTAAAAATATTCCACGAAGATCTCTAGCTTTCCAACCACACATGGGTACATGAAACGTTTCAGTTAATATGCGTTATGCAAAAGAAGACTTAATTACATTTTGAAACAATAATGATAAAAATGTGTGAGTGCTTGCGCGCGCTATCGGCCGGGCGAGGAAATACACCGGCATGTATCAGTTGTACTGTGACTTTAGGGTTTATAGTTTCTCTAACTCTGTGCCGTAAGGACGGCCAGAGGTGCGCCGGCAAATTTTGATAGTTAACAAAGTCCAAGCTGCACTTGATGATGTTTAGGAAAATGTGGAGCTGTGTAGCGCATACCGCCAACTGTTGAATTTTTTTTTGTTTTGTTAGTTAATGTCAGTGGATAAAGCAGTAGATGACTGTGAAGGGCACACTGCGCACACTGGCGAGAGTCGACCATGTTTCCTTTTTCCTTTTTTGTGGGGGAGGCGTGGGTATGGGAGTGGGGTGTGGAAAGTGAGATGAAGTCAGATCATGGCCGGCACACCTGGTGACTAAGGCCGGTGTGGTGTGTGTGTGTGTGGTGTGTGTGTGGTGTGTGTGTGTGGTGTGTGTGTGGTGTGTGTGTGGTGTGTGGTGTGTGAGTGTGTGTGTGTGTGTGCGCGCCCGCGTGCGTTGTGTTGCAACAGAAGCTTGATTTTCCAAGTGTGCCGCAGTGTGAGGAAAAAGTATGAAATCTGCTGCTGTAAAGTGTCCAAACCGTGCTGTCAAGTGCAGCGGTAGTACAATGTGTAGAAAAAGAAGAACAGGAGGAGGAGGAGGTTTAAAAATGGTGATGAATAAGAAGTTCGTGCAATGTCCACACTCATATTGGTAATCAGCATTCAATACACTCCTCTTGAACCATGTCCTACTTTTATTATAAATAACTGGCAGGGACAAGCGACCGAAGCTCTGGCACTGCTAACAAGACTCAAAAGATGCTGGTTTGTCAAGAGTTACTGCCTGTGTGGGCCAAATACATGTTGTGAATGACAATATCATCCAATCCATCAGCAACCCGCCTCCGCCTCTCTATGTTCTGCTGTCTCTTCCTTCTGTCCATGTCGTGAAGAGGAATTGAGTGTATCTCAATTTATCATCCCAACGGGCATTCTCTCTCGTTTAAGCTCACGTGTCTCTTTTTCGTTTTACACATCCATTTACATAAAGTGTATCCCCAAATGTAATGAGAGTTAATGATGGTTATTATTACTGAGTACACCCCTTGATTTATTGTTTCGTTTCGAGACACAAGAAACTCCCAACGCTATTTCCTTCTCTGCAGCTTAGGCTGAACCTGGTCAAAAGATCTACAATTAATTCTAAGTTCGAATTCACTGGAGCCAGTCAAATACGGTCTTACATAAAATATGCTAATCTCTTAGGGTCACCAATGAAAACGTTCCAATTTCTAGTTCATATTGCGTATAACCCACATCCCCTTACACACACCCCTCCTTCCCTACCACCACTCCTAACCCCAAGCCCTTACCCTCCCCCTCCTCCCCAAACATCCCCCTCTTTCTCCCTCCCACCCCCCGCCCCATGGAAAGACCTCCGAAATAGAGCTCGTCATTTGACCAGCTCCGCTTTTTACACCTCCGAAATAGAGGTAGCCTTTTGATTGGTTCCAGTGATTTAGACCTTTTTACGTCCTGCACTTGACCGTAGAAGGCGCACTGACTTACTCTGTAAAATGAACTACACATAACGGCATGCAAGAGATAATGCAATTGTTGGCAATCGTGCAACCCATGAGGCAAGTCTGTCCAATCTGAACTATTCTGTTCCTGTTGCATATCTGCCAGACGAAATGTACCATATGGCAGAATTACTCTAAGATTTTTTTTAGTAAGCGAAAGCAGATAATTATCAACGGCTCTTCTAATTCCGTCTGCATGGATTACCTGAAAATTCCGTTTATCCTGTATTTTTTTTTCTTTTTTTGTGGGGGAGGGGGGGGGGCGTCACGTCAGCGCTTTGCAAAAGTGAAGAGTCTGCAAGACATCGGCGTCTTTAAGTTTAATCCAAGAGGGTCTTACGGCTGAAATCTTAGGTTAAAATAGATTTAATAGTAGATAAGAGACTCCTCCACACTGCGTGCAGGAATCTCCACTGTGGACCCAAGGGCCAAGTCAATCTCGTCCAACCCTCGCTCGCTAGACCGCTCGCTTCCCTGGCTGGCGCGCGCGAAGGCGTGGTTCACGGTGAAGTTCAGATCCACGTCATTGGTGACCAGGGCCACTTCAGGTTTCTTCCGCTTGCCCAGGAAGGGGGAGTCGGTCTCTTCGTTGATGTTCATGTGGGCCGATAAGGTCATGTATTCGCGCGCGCGCGGGGACAAGGAGCTGTACGAAGCCGACATCAGCTGTTCTTCCAATAGACTACCTCCCGCCGACAGCGCCGAGCTTTCTCCGAGAAGACCGATCCCAAAACCTCCCTCTGCTCCGGACGTCTCAGCTCCTAGTCCACCACGTCTCATTCCTACTCCCCCGCCCCCAGTCTTTGCGCTTCCGCTGCTCGTCATGCTCTGGTTCCCGCGTTTGAACGTCTTGTCAAAAGACTCGTTGCGCTTGGAAGCTTCCTTCAGGTCGGAAGTCGAGCGATGCGCATACGTGGACTTGTAGGCGGCGCTGTCGTGGATCAGGCCGTGGTGCGGCAGGGTGCCAGACAAGAGGATGGAGCCGCTGTCGCTGTGAAATGCCGTGTGGCCGGTGGACAGAGTGTCGAAGCCCGGGTCAGAGTGGGAGTGGTCGGCCGTCACGTAGGTGGGCGCGGAGGTCCAGAAGGGCCACAAGTATTCCCTGGTTCGCTTCCACTTCTCCAGCAGCCATTTTCTGTGTCAGGACAGTTGTAGGGCGGAATGCTAAACGTTTTACGTGCTAGACATAAAATCTCCTGGCAAGCATTGTGACCTTTCATGATATATAATTTCTGTCTGTCTGTCTGTCTGTCTGTCTGTCTGTCTGTCTGTCTGTCTGTCTGTCGGTCGGTCGGTCGGTCGGTCGGTCGGTCGGTCGGTCGGTCGGTCGGTCGGTCGGTCGGTCGGTCGGTCGGCCGGCCGGCCTGCCTGCCTGCATGTGGATATATAAGCAGCCAAATTATCCTTTCAGGACCCAGCATGTGTGTGTGTGTGTGGTGTGTGTTTGTGGTATGTCGTGTGCGTGCGTGCGTGTTTGGTTGGTTGGTAGGTACGTACGTTAGCTAGTTTGGTGGGTATTTAAGTGGGTAGGTAGGTAGTTGGATTTGGTAGGTAGGTAGGGTTGGAGTGGATGGGTAGGTGGCTAGCTAGAAGTTATTTTGTCTCTCTTTTCTTCACCTACCCATCAACCGACCCATCATACGTCGACGTTTTCTGTTCATGTTCTGTCTGTAATGCGCGTGTACATACGACTGTTTGTGCACATTTATCCACAGATACGTGTACCTAAACGTCAGCTGGGCAACTGACTCTCACGGAAACTGCCTTGTGTTAACGATTAGCTTTCAGGTGTTAGCGATCTGCCTTTAGAATGGTGGATTAGGTTAGCCGATGGTGCAGTGCTGTCAATAGCAGGCTGACCATTTTTCGAGCGGATGAGGTGTTGCTTAGACAAAGTTTACGTGCTGCCACACGTGGGACTGATGTCGCAACACGGGCCTCAGTCCCACCCAGTCACATTATACTGACACCGGGCCAACCAATCCTAGTACTGTTCCCTGTAGTGCCAGGCGTCTGGCAGGGCAGCTACGAGATTGCCAATTTTTAAGTCTTAGGTATGACTCGGCCGGGATGCAAACCGCCGACCTCCCGCCTCGGAAGGGGACGCCTTAACCACTAGACCACCGAGGCGGTCAACCTCTCGAGATCTGTACCTGCGTCTGCTGTAGCCCAGCATGAAGATGGCGCAAAGCAGGATGACGAGAGCAGCGATGCAGGCGGCAATGATTGCAGCGATGGGATACCCTGCTGAAAAGGTGAAAATAATGATCTGAAGTTGGAGACATTTTCGTGGGCCCTCTGACCAAAATAACCCGTCGATACAAATCATCGAATGTTTCTAGTGGAAAGGAAGACAATTTCAGAGGTGCAGCGAAGATCTGAGGCCTACACAAAAAGCTGAAAATGGGAAAAATGAATCTAGGTGGTGCAGCCAACAGAAACGCAATATGGTGAACATTCATTTCATATCTCCTTTCATCCGATTGTTTGAATAAGAAAGAAAGACAGACAGAAAGACGGACAAAAAGAAAGAAATCCTTTCATTGACGCAAGCTGGGAAAAGCCACGACTTCCGTACTTTGTCGAAAACGTTGCAGTGAACCTGGAAATGCCACGGCACATTTGGCAGTTGCATCCCGCCCCCAGCAACCATTCAGCCCGTGTTCATGAACAAGGCAACAATAACAATCCCCCCCCCACACACCCTGTGTTCATG
>SMGT01003383.1:120563-138777 GCA_004794575.1 Lanistes nyassanus | reverse complement strand
CCCCCCCCCCCCCACCTATCCTTCGTTTGTCTTGTCACAGGATTTCGTGAATAGTGTTTTGGTGCAACAATTTGCTGTTGCAAACAAATTGCTTTTTAGCCATTATATCCGAGTGTTACCAAAAACGTGTTCTAGAAGTTAATCAATTTAAATGTGACAGAATTGTGTGGTATTTTTATTCAACTAATCAAGTTATGTCGGATTTTTTTCTCTTTTCTTTTTTCCCCCAGGCCCTCATATTCAATTTAAGTTTTAAAAATAACGTACGTATAGTTCAATTAAGTTTTTTTTTTAAATCTAGCACAAGACACCACTGTGACCTGTTGCTCGGATATTGATCAAATACTGTGTTTTGTTAAGTTACTGAGTTCATTCTCTTTTTCCATTTGTAGTTATTTAATTTATTGTATTGATTGGCTTTAAACAAGTTTTTTTTCTATTCATGTAATTTTAAATGTTTCTGTATTTATTTCTCTAACATTGCTTTTAAATTATTTCCATGATAAATGTTTTAATTCCTTGACTCCATGTTTTAATTCTCTGGTGGGTTTCCCCACCTTAAACAGATTTATCTTCAATCCTATGCTACATTTGATAAATCTTATTCTGCTTTCCTCATAGTTTAATTTCACTCAATTGCAAAGGGAGACGACTACATGTTAAATAGCACTGTATGCTTATTCACAAACTCTTCAGAAATAAATATCCACCCCCGTCCGTCCGTCAGTTTGTCTACTGGATGGGTGAAAATATCTTGTATATTTTGTGTTTTGAAACATCTGTTACATCATGTATAAAACTATACCATGGTATAGAGACTTTTATGTATTCTTCTGTCAAACCTCTATATAAAGACAAGACTAAAACATTGAGGAACAGCATTATATCGCACATGCATGCTTCAAGTGTATGCATGGCATAACAGATTATGCAGCCCTAGATGAACCTGAAGCCATCTCTAAGCTATAACGAATGAAAATACTCCAACAAAGATACTGGCAGCGCTCAAAATATGAGGGCTGCCACTACCTTTGTTGGAGTTATCTTTCGATAATTTAAGCGCTCGGTCCTCGTTTGTTCTTGATGAATGAAAATACCTTTGTCCACCAGTGTGGTTGCAAATTGGAACTTGTATACAGGTCTCATAGTAAACGACCCGGGCCCGTATGCAAGACATCCGAATAGCTGACTTATTCCTGTCGCAGCGGATATTCTAGAATAAGTTCCTTAATCCCATGCACGAAAACCGAATAGCCCATTTTTCTCTTGTTATTCTGTAATAATTAAGTTATTCAGTCGTCCAAGGAGCGAATAGCTGATTTCAATTAAATTTGCCGAAACAGAATTTTCAGAGACAGAAAAAAATCCGCTATTTAATTGGGTATAATTTAGTATAGTTTACATGCGTAGGGGGCTCAAAATATCTTCCACTGTATGAAAACTACGGCACGTTCGAAGAGAGGGATGAAGCCGTTAAGGTGAACCCTGGCAAGCGAAACTTAGAACTATTTCAATTATTCTGTTATGCATGCGGTATATTTGTTTTAAAATATGTATACTAGACTCGCGGAGGAAAAGGAGAATCTGCGTTGGTTTGCATCGGCATTCTTCTGTCCAGAAGTAAAGATGCAAGTAAAATAGGTTAGTTGAACGGGTATAACGATCGTTATGACTGAAGTGCAGATACGAGCGCTTTCAACCCACCCCTACATTTAACCGACATTTAGATGGGTGAGCATCCGGGAGGAGAGGATGTGTTTGCAGGGTTAATCTTCGTTTTCTTTTTACTTATGAATGTTTTCTTTATATTGTCTCCTCCGTTTCTCCCTTCCTTTCTACTGTCCTGTCTTTTTCCAAGCCACGCGGCCTTTCTGCCATTGTTTTGACAGAAACTGCCTATGCACTTTTCTTAACTGGACGAGGACGCACCTTTGTCCGGTTAAGAACATATATGGTCCCAGCACTCACCATTGATCCAGAACCAGTGCCTTGACCACTGGCTGACGACACCAATCCAGAAATCGTCTGGCAGCCCGTCATTTCTTGGCGTGGCTGCCAGACAGGCTGCCAGCTCGGCGTAAGCTGTTAGCTCCCCTGTAGTCTCGTTCAGTCGGTAGAGGGAGCCACCGCCACGTTCGCACGCGCTCTGGGCTTGGATCCAGTCTTTGGCGTTTTTAACTGTAACCAGGCACTGACTCTTCTGTGGAAGAAAAACTGCCTCCTCATCGTCACAAGGGTGCTCTGAATTTTAAAAAAACGCGATAAAAATGAGTTCAGAATTTTGTCCTCTGCATTGAATCGATAATTCTATTTACCCGAAGATTTTTTATTCTCGCTGCAAGGTCAAGGCCAGTATCCATTTTCTCCGACTAGAATGCTGTCAATTACGATTTGAACCAAATATAAACCATCTTTTTGTAAAAAAAAAATACAAATGCAAATTGAAAAATAACGCATATGCTTATGGGAGGGGGGGAACTAGTGAAGTTACACATTACTACAGTAACGAGGTTCATAAATTTCAGTTTTTTGAACTTCAATAAACAACTACCGGATTAGCAAAGAGGCGGGTAAATAAGCTAAGAGACAGTAGAAATCAAAGTCAACAGAGAACACGGATGTTTTCTTACATCGATGGATAGAGAAGCGCCTCTAAACCTGTTTGAGTTGGCAAGAGGCGCGAAGGGTTCACGAAGACAGACAGACAGACACGAACTTTCAGACACACCCCCACACGCACACCGCGTCTTTGTATCTTTGCCTCTGGTGTAGGATGAAAACGATCGTAAAATTACGTGCGCTCCACTCGACAGTTTGGATCTCATCGGATTCTTTTATCAAAACGATAGTACGACGTTGACCTTTGACCTGATACGGCTTTAAAGCGTTCCGTTTCATCAAACAGATCTTCTCGTTATGATGCTAATGCAAACATCGCCATGGAGACCAAGATTGCCGACTGGAGCAAAGCCACTAGCAGCTTGAGCAAATACACAATCTCTGGTGTCGTCGTCGTTGCTGGGGTATGAAAAGAAAAGTAATAACCCAAGGGGGTGTGTGTGTGGGGTGGGGTGGTGGTGGTGATGGTAGAGAAGGGCAAAGGAATGAAACAGAAAATAAAAAAATAAATAAACCAGGAAGGCCTATGGCCTCTTTTTACTGTAGTTAATTCTGAGAAATTATTTGCTCGATGTCTGATATGTTTGATGTTTCCGAAAGCGATAATACTTGCACAGACATCAAACACATTTTGCGACGTTCGGTAAATGTTGATTAACTCTTCTGTTTGCTCGCTAAATTTAATAGCCAGACTGAAGTATGAGATACTAAACTAATGGAAATGACGTGGCGAAATCGATCGTTTGAAATCTTGTGAAATTCGAGACGTAATATGTTTTAGTATCCATTTACTTGCCAAGACATAGCAATCACCCGTGACAACTTACCTGCCAAGACACAGTAATCACCTGTGACAACTTACCTGCCAAAACACAGTAATCACAAACTAGCACGAGCAGCGCTATAAGCTTGATGTGTTTCAGTCCGCATCCTCGCGTCTGATTTCGTGACAGTCGATGAGAAACCATGTCAAAACTTCTGCGGCCAGAAATGTGCACGCCACTGTGATGCAAAACAGAAGCACTTCTAGAAGTATTCTCTGGGCTCAGTCTGAGTCACTAAAATATCCTGCCGCGTCATACGACAAAAATGGCTTGTTGAACGAACAGTTCTTAATTAGTTCCACCATTGGTTTGGTGAGGCGTTTCGACAATTTCGAGAATAGCGAGGTTTATTTCTACTATCATGAAAACTTTTTGAAAACCAAAACTTTGCCAAAGAATGGTGCTCGTTTTGAAGCGTTTCTCCTAGTTTCAAAGAGCCTTATTTTATTACAATTATTTTACAATTAAGCACGCGCAGTTATAACCGTACAACAATTCTGACAAATCAAAAATTTCAGCAAATCAGCGCTTCCTTGGATATTTCCCCTAAAATCTCACAATTCCGATGTAGACTTTAGGAACACAACAATCGCACGAATTTCTCCTGTAAATATTTCACATCACAGCTTGGCCCTCCGACAACCTTGAAACGAGGGCCTAAGCTCAGGTGAAGAACACCAGCGACAGCCCTGTGTGGCAGGAAGTCGGCCCCCACGGTCCGGGTGGCCTCTGTAAACTACTCATTGCGGCCATCCCAGTAATTGGCAGCAAGAGACAGTTTCGCAGCACAGCGTGAGGAAGGGGTGTGTAACCCTGCCACTTGGCGTGTTCACTAGGATGTCCCCAGCATCTCGCACTCGCAGGTTTTGTAGTCGCTCAGTTCGGAGTGGGGAGGAAAAGGGACGGTGAGGATGCAAACTTACCTTTCTAAAGCATCGTTCATGCACCACATACATAAAAACCAGAGAGTGGGACAGAAGGAAGTAGCGGGGGGGGGGGGGGGGNNNNGAGAGAGAGAGAGAAAGAGAAAAAAAAGGGATGGGCGAAATAAAAGCGAGAAATTTCATTTGGTTCTCTGATGCACGGTTCAACAATTTAAGCAATCCTACTCATTTACAGAAATGGCCGACGTGCAGCCAGCCAACGGGCAGAGATCTGGTGACAACCTGTTAAATACACTCATCAGCAAATCCAAAGACATATATAGACACCCGCGTCAACAAAACTCACAATTAGCCCTCGACATACTGAGGAAACGACGATTCAGAAGAATTAAGGAAAGCTTTTAAGTTGTCCTGATTTAAAAATACTAGTAAAAATATAATACATTTTTAAAAACAAATAAACCATCGGTTATTGGGTAGCTGATTTCGTCAGTCGTTAGGTGAGCAGAACCAAATGACGTCGAAAACTCAATGCATTGATATGCAGGTGTGTGTGTGTGTGTGGTAGTGGTGGGGGAGGGGGGGGCTGGGGTAGGTTAAGGTTAGTAGGTTGTTGCTGTTTAACGTCACGTCGTAAACTATATAAATGCATGTCGGGACAGTAGGTGGGCTGGGAATTTCTTCTTCCTTAAGCTTGTGGTTTAACAATTCTGTAGATAGGCGCCTCACTGCACCTAAAGGTAGCGCCGAATTTGGTTTTGCTTTAAACAAACTTCACGGTCCTCGTCGGTCAAGTGTCCAAGTCCATCGCTGATATTTTTAGACTGGCATCCTCTTGAATCCCCGAAGACTCTTCCACACACAGGAACCCTAATTTAAAGCAGCAGCCAAAGGTCTCGAGGTGCGAAAGGAAGTCCTCAGGGATTGGGGAGACATCATTCAAGATGAACGTTATGACTTCAGCCCAAAACGAGTGCAAGAGAAATGTTTTTTTTTAAAAAAGGCTTGAACTGTGCGAAAAATGTCCGAGGACTAGCGAGGGATTAGGCAGAGATAAGAAACTGTCTGGTCTGTCAAGCGTTGTTAGAAACATAATCCTTTGTATTATCTTCACGTGCTGTGTGGTATTTCCTTGTAAAGTTTACTTTTCTTTTATATATCACACCCTCTGACATTTCCTGATCATTCGAAGACATCATTATTCTCCAACATCGGTTGTCATCTTATTTTTTCCTTGGTGCTTAACAGGCTTTCGCTTTCAAAATCTTTAGAGATTTTTCTTTGTTACTTCTCATCAATGCACATGCCCTTGAGCAAGTCTGCAGAATAGAACTGGGTAATCTATTTCTTTTTAATAAATGACAAACACCGTTTGTCCACGAGGGTGCAGCGAGGGCGAGGGCCAGGGCCAAAGATTGTATGGCGGAGTTAAGACACTGCACCGACTCCATTCCGCCCTCAACCTACCTGTGACGCACACCGACTCCATTCCGCTCCCCCCCCCCCCACTCCAACACTCAAACTACCTGTGATACATACCGACTTTCCTACTGCATCATTCAATCTGGTGAATGCTTCAGTGCACGGTGTTTGTGATAGACTGAGCCAGAAATGGTGGCTTCATTATTGTAAGGCGTATCTGTGTATCGCTGTGCGAATAACGAAAAGTCTGCCACAAACTGGTAATAAGCGTCGAGCCACGCACTGTAGCGGTAACATGGAGATGATTTCGTACGCAAATACAATTGCATTTGGATCCCGAAATAAATGAAGACTAATAGCTTTTCTAAGCCACCTCACACATCACTCGCTTTTGTGTCAGTACTGTTGTCGCAGGAAGTTCGGCCCCTACAAGAAATCAGGTCCGGGTCGGGTTAAGTCACAGGTTACTGTGATGTGGTCCGAGAATTTAAATCGCCAGTTATTAAATTAGAATCGTTTTGATCACAGCATTTGGGTTAGGGTCAGGGTAGGGTTGGGGGTTAGGGTTAGCATTTTGCCCCTCTACGCACGTACGCCCGACCATATTTCTTGGCGGACCAAATTGCTTGCGTCACTGTCTTTCCCAAGCTTGTAGGCCTGGAAATCTTGACAGTTCTTCGCATTCTTTCTGCGTTAAAACCTCACCATTCCATGATCTTAGGACAACACCCCAGGAAAAAAAATCCTGCATCTGCCCTTTTATCCCAGGGCGCACCAAATTTTCAGTCTCCAAGGAAGACTAGAATTATGTGTAGTACAAAGCAAAACAATTCTCTATACAACTGGGCTCCCTCAGTCCGGCCGAGACAGAGAGAAGACACTGTGTTCGTTCAGTGCTCCCAGACTTTATCAAAATTCAAAACATTTTACTTCAAAACTGATCCACTGCATACAGAAGACATGTTGCTATCATGCTGGACTTAAAATAGTATATAACTGAAAATTATTTGCCAAAAATGGTTTACATCTTGTCGTTATTTTCCACGACTTCCTAGAGAAGCGCTGAACTCATAACCTGTGACCAATGAATGTTAACCAGCGTAAGAAGTGGTGACGTCACTACAGAAAAAAGTAGCGATCATGAGTAAGTTTAACGAATACGGGCGTTCTCTTCAACCGCTTCCTTAACAAAGATTTCGCTTGAGATCCTCCACGAATACACATGTACCATCTCAGTAGAAGAAATAGTTAATAGTTAACCTGTGCTTCGCTGATGGAATCGACCTTCTGGGTGGGAGCAGCCAGGAACTGCAGGACATGACAGGTTTGCGGAACAAGGGAGGTTTATGGAATGGGGGTGAGCTCTGAGATAAGCAAAGTGATGGTTGACAGCACAAGCAACACCCACACAGACATCAATATGAATAAAGACAAGCTGGAAGACCAGGGGATACTTGCAAATATCTTGACACTGCTCTAACCAGAGACGGAAGATCGACTACAGAAGTCAAGATCAGACTAGCCCTTGCCACAACAGCCACTTTCAAAACTCAGCAAATTTGGAGGAACAGCAACATCCTGCTGTATGGCTGTGAGAGCTGGACTGAGAGAAGAGGATTTAAGCCTTAAGACCAAACGCTTTCGCAAGCTTCTCAGAATCTCTTGGGCGGAACACAAAACAGACGTCTATGTCCGCAACAAAGTAGACAGACTGGCTGGTCCCCAGAATCCTCTTCTCGCCACCATCAAGAAAATGAAGCTGGCAAGGTTCGGCCATAACGCACCTGCTCAACTATTCGCAAGGCACACTGGAAGGCGGAAGGAGATGAAGCCTAAAGAAATTCTGGCTTCACAGCATCAAGGAGCAGATAGCGCGGATTTCCAGCTCTCCTACGGGTTGCAATGTTGATTGTCGGAAGCTGCATCTCACATCCCCTTATACCTTCTAGGTCACGCCACTGAGATAACGGGGTTGACTCAATCTCTCTGCAGGTCTATTAAGGTCTCACCCCTTCACCCCCATATTCCGCCGTGATATGACCTAAGTTACACGCAGGGCGTTAAACCTCCCAAGCAACCAGCCGCTAGAACAAAACCGTACAAGATACAGATACCTCAGGAAAATTCAAATAACACTGTAATGTCCTACTCTGTGCGGACATCATATATCCCTCTGAAACCCCAACCTGAACATGAATCTGCAGTAATACACATAGAAAGAAAAAGAGACAAGAAATAAATTCAATTGCTGTGTTCCCATCCCTTTTCATTTGCCTCGCTTCATTAGTATGTCACGTGGAAAATCTCGTGTTTAGGATAGCTGTCAAGTTCTCAAAGCCCGGGCAGGACGGGTGTCAGCGTCGCGGCTCGCTCCTCTGCCTCAAACATCTCTTGCGTCTTTTTTTCTGGGCGAGAATCTGCTTTCGTTAAGCAGACTAAGACCGACCAGCGACTAGGGTTATTAGCGCGAACGCCCCGTTTGTTCTGTAACCTCGTCATTATTTGCATTTTGGCAATTATAAGAGGGCGGCTGAAGCTGAAAGTTCAAGCAAACACAACCCGCTGAAGAGTCACGATGCACGAACTATGATGGGGTTCCGTCGTCTTAAAGCTCTTTCATGCGGTGTGTATAGCCGAACCCTCTACAGCTCCTATTAGTTGAAAAGCATGTCCGAAATGATGTATTAAAACGGATGAAAGTTTCGTTAGCGTTAATTAAATAAAATTAAAACAATCTAAGCTTTTCGTCCACGCGAGCGAGCGAGCGGGCAAACACACTTATCACGCGCGCACGCGAACTTAAATCTGGGTCACCCCTCCCGCCTTTCAAATCTCCTCTTGACCTCAAAGATTGGATCATTATGAAAAATGCCTTAGAAACCACTTCGCAAAGTCAAAAAGACTATGGTCTCATTTCACAAAGCACCCTTCACAAAGTATATTATGCAATCAAATCAAGGACTCAAATGCCAATGTAATATTGTAATTCGTTTGGTCTTACACAGATACAATTAAACAGTCCAACACTTCCAACATCATAACAGACTGATTTAAGAACGCCACAAAATTGTGCCCAACTGGTTATCTTTCTTTAGAAGTGGGCAGGTGAAACTCTTCAAAATTGTGAAAGACAAAAACTAGGGAAGTGAAGGTCCGCGGAAAACTCATACTGGCATCAGGTGTACATCCGGCATGCCCTATCCATCAAGTAACAAGAAGACTCGCAATTTTCTCAGGATTCATCAGTACACCATTGTTCACATCATCGTCAAAATACCTTTCTTCTGTGCTTGCCAGAAAGTTCACTGTGCACAATTCATCAAAACCAATTGATTTATTCCTTTTTAAAAAGGAAAAAAAATCACCCCTCCCCCCCCCAAAAAAAAAGCTCCACCTAGTGAGATTTTCAAAAGATTCAGAACATGTGTTCAACAGAAAAAAGATTTGAACACATGTACACATAATGCATTATCAGGAGACATATCAACAGCAGAATTGCAAACTTTTTTGCTGCCAGATAAACAGAAAATGTCCTCTTGAAGTTTCTTGGTCAAATGATTTCACCAGCTGCTCTAACTTACCCTGGTGCCCCCTAATTACACTTTGAGACTGACAACATTTTCAAGACAAATGGCTCACCTTACAACCGAAAATGTGAACCTGTATCTTGAAATATAATCTTTTCAATGTTAAGATCTGTAAGAATAGGCAAAAAAAAATGCATGGCTAAAACCCTTCATCAGTGTTAAGCCAGAACTAAATCATTTTAATTACCACATTTAATATAACAAATTTTAGTAATCATGTTTTAATTACAGTAAAATAATTGTACATGCTTACTGTAATTAATATTCTGTTAGTGACAGATATATTCAATAGTACACAGATAAAAAGCTCTGATTTAGACTTATTAAACAAGCAGAAAATTCAGAAGTAGGTGTAGTCTACTATATTTTCCCTCTCTGAATGACATCAGAACCTGCCCAAGATGCAAAAACGGCGGTAACACTTTTGTGTTCATGAACAAGGAAATATTTGTGCTTGCGAGCATGTAAATCTTGCTGTCATTGTTGAACACGGAAGTATCTGTATTTTTTTAATATGCATGCATTTGTCAACATATAAATTGTAACCTTTTCTTCCACAAATGCATCCACTTAAAACTTTTAGTGATGCATGTCCCAAATGCCAACTGTTACCAAACTCTTCACATGCTATGGAACTGGAGCAAAATCTAGGAAAACATCTAAGTTAAATATATGAGTATATATGACATAGGCACTTAATTGTCAATTGTCCACTTCTTCACTTATCCCTGCTTTTAGAAAGATACAACTGCACAAAGTCTTCCCATTATTACAAATCCTGTCCTGAGTGTAAAAAGTAGATCTTCCCTGAAAGTGTACCTTTGGCAAAGTACACAGCAGGCTTGCCGCAATTCACACTCTCCCTCAAGTCTCCATATAACGCACATCAAAGCTGCTACAGGGTTGGAAGTACACTCCTTCTCTGAAAAGAGTGTATCTAGGCATAGGTGAGCAAGTGAGTCAAGTACTGAGTGAATGAAGAATTTTTCTTCTAGACTAATATCATCATTGCCTTGTATCCCTCCTGGGACATAGGCTGCATATGAGAATAAACTAATAAGCACCTAAATATACACTGTTCAACCACCATTGCCATTTTAAAAAAATGGAAATTACATGCATGCAGAATAAAGCAGTGGACCACTAATGCTTACAGAAAAAATAAGGGCAAACAATATTCAATGAATAACACAATGTGCTTTTGAAGAAAAACAGCAGCAAATGATGAGACAACTACTTTATAACTCTCTCTCTCTTTCTCCATCTTATCCACATATGCACACACTCACACACTCAATCCCATCAAATAAAAAAGGAAACACATTTCTAAAACATCTCTAGTAAAATAGCTAGCTGTTTTCTTAACAAAACATGGCAAGTACATCAGTCAAAATCAAACAAACAAAATACAGCGCATAGAAAAACAACAAAAAAGAAACATTAATGACAAATGGTTCAATACAACTACAAGTACAGCGCACATAAAAGCCTATGTGCTCGACAAAGATCACAGTCTTTAGATGTGAAATACTATGTCATTATGATATCAATGTGGCCCATTTGAAAGTCAAAATCCAATGACGTTATTTCTTTCACTAGCACATGCTAGAAAACCATTACTAAAACATTCCTTGGAAACATTAAAAGACATTTGGTAAATTGTCAACAGTGCCTGCAAATATTTCTCATTGACTCTACAATACAAGCATGTACACCTATATGCACACCTTTGATATACAACTGCAAGTCCAAATAAATGCACAACCATATGCACAACACTGTAAGTGTTCAGTTTTACAGAAAGTTTCTATGGATCAATGGTTCCTTGGATCAGAAAACAATGTGCCACCACAGAACTTTAACTAGCTGGCACAAGCAAATACTTTACAAGGGCCACAAAAACAAGAGCTGCCATCTGTACTCTAAGAATTCATATATATTTTCTTTTGCCTTTATATCTTCAAAAAGTGAGCCTATACTGGAACAGATTATGGGGAGGAGGGGGAACAAGTGGGGGGGGGAAGGGCCCCCTCCAGCAGAGAAAGAGTGAGAGAGGGAGGAAGGGAGTTGGATGTTATATTGTGGTTATGTATCAGCAGTTAGAAATGCCCAAGTCACTGCTACTCAGGTGTATACTGACTTTTATCGTTTTCTTGCCCCTCCCCACATCTCACAAGGGAACCATGATCTGCCCTGCTATACTGCGATTCTATTTTTTTGCTTTTGTCTCTGATCATGTTTCAGGCGGTGCTTTCAATTTCATTGAATCGATGACCAAGTGACTGTCATGCACAAACATAACTCAAATCTTTGTTTACTTTTTACTGATACGTCTTCAAAAATTGCAAAATTAACTAGTAATTTTTTTTATCCTGTATGCTTCTCCAGAAATCTGAGTTGTATACTGGCTACTTTTATACACTCTAAAGTTTTTGGTTTTTTTTGGGGGGGGGCGGGGCAGCACATGTTTTACTGATTTCCACTGTGTTGCCGACTGCTTGTGCCACTGGTACTGGGTGGTGCTTGTCAAAAAGTGTTGAAAGAATTGCAATATATGCAATATGGCTTGAGAGTGAAACCAGTTATTAATGTAGTTGATGGAAGAGAATATTTCCAATGTTATATTTGCTTTTCACTACTTCTTCTTAGATTTGGGGACTGCAACAATGAGGATAAAGCCCCCAGTGTGCCAGTGTTCTCATCAGCCAGGGAGCCAGATGTGCTGTGGTCTTTTTTTTCATGGACTATGGGCAAGAAAATTTATGTCCAAACTAACATTTAAAACAAGGCAGGCTTTTCTCACAGTATGTAATGCTCAAACTGAAAACAATACTGAAGATAAACTGTGTGAAGAAAAGTTTGATTTCTAATGATTACAACAGCCTGATTACATTTTGTGTTTAAAGTGTATTTGCTAAAGATCGCAGACTTCAGATAAAGTGGAAAAGATAAGGAAGACATTTATTCCTTCAGTGGCTAGACAACAAATAAGTAACATTTCTATCAACAATACACAAAAAGGCTAATGTCAGTTTAAAAGTAGTGCTGGAGCAAAAAGTAAATGGACAGTATAGACAAATTCTTGTGTGCTGTCCCACATGGTTATAAAAGATTTATGTCAGGAATAGACAGGAGTGACCAATTAACAGGCAAATACAAGACTCTCAGGAAAACAGAAAAGTGGTGGAAGACATTATCACTTTTAGATGTTGCGCAAGTAAACAGCTATATTCTCATTATGGCCTGAATGCAGAAAAATCAGAGATATCCTTGAGCTGCAAAGGCTTACCAGCTACAACCAGATTTCACTAATAAGCTAATCCAGCAACTTAGTGTAATTGATAATAAATGAGGTCCCCTGTATAAGCCTGCTGTTCCCGTGTTACGTCCACCACTTCTTGGATTTTCACACCTTATCTAGCCAGCATAGAGTGATATAAGAAAAAATTCATGGTGTTACAATCAAGAAAAGGTTGAACGAATGACTTGTGATGTGTGTCACGTGCTAGGAACTATTACTTTACTAAAGGCAGGAACTGTTTGCTCGAATCACATCAATAAAGGGGTGCCTGTTTCTGTTAACCTCATTACTGCATAGCTCCTAATCTTTAAGTTTTCAGTTTCCCACCTTTGTGCCTTATACTTAGCTTCAACTTGTGCTTGAAAAGTTATGTAGACAGAAAAGAAAATACTTGCTTCACACTTTCTTTTTATTATCTCAAAAGTACATTAATTTTCCTTTATTTTGATGAATGGCAAGCTCAGGTTAGACATCCTTTTTATTTTGAAAAACAGACATTTGCATAATAACCTCGTTCCAAACAATTACCTGGAGTTCCCCTTAAACATTGAACTATGGAGAGTTAATACACCACTGGCACATTTCGTTACCCAAAAATGAACACTGGAATGCAGTAGAGTAGGCCTGTCACATATACACATGAAAAGGAATTAAATGGATGCATTTGATGCATATGGACGCATTTTCTCTGTTACATTCTCCTGATGAGTCAAAGCATATGTTTAACACATTTAATAAAGTGTAAAAGTGATCTACCCTTTTATTTTGTAATATGTCATATTAAAAGGGTCGCTGTGTCCAATCTCATCTCCCATTGCATTTTGCTATTGAGTATTGTCACTTAATGGTTGACAAAAACAGTCCTGTACAACGGCAATGCCTCCCCAATTCCCTCCCAGAAAGGGAGAATGGGAGCTAATCTTGTCCACATTCAAAACAAGGCTCTCTCACATTATTGATAGTTGCTGCATGAACTCAAGAATTATCTTACTTATGAATGGATAATAATTCTTAAATCTAATTTGGTGGTTTTTCGCTTCTTTACAAATAAAAGTTTATTGTATTAAGTGCATTATCTTTCAAAAACATTTTTGTTTTATTTACATGTCTGTGAGTGCAGACAAAAATGATTGTGTTTTACCAAATCTAGTACGTACTAAATATTAGGCAAGCATATGTTTAACTTCTAGAACTAAACATATAGGAGGCTAAGTATTCAAACAATATGCCCATTTCTGCAGCACAGATATTGTACAGTGTTAAACTAAAGGAAGTGACATGTCAAACTGACACTGACAGTGACAGGGTAGGCACTAGCAAGACCTAAACATATCAAGTAATGCAAAAGCTGGAAAAAAGTCTCAAGAAACTAATGATCTAAAATTGATCCACTACCAAATTCACCTCAGTATTCCCCACTTGCACCTAGCAGTCCTGGCTGAGTGACTCACTGTACTCATAAGTTTTCAGCCTGCCAGCTTGTCGACCGAAACATAAAACTAAAGATAATGTGGTGGATGCACTTTTTAAAACTGCAACTCAGAACATACACAACATCACATGATTTAAAACTACCAACAACAAAAAATTCGAACATAAAAAGAAAAGTTATACAGCTGACCCCCTGCCACCCTCCACCCACCCCAAAAACACTCAAACTGTCAAAGCCAGCTTTTCAGGCTTGACCAGAGGCGCTTAGTTTTGCCAAAGGTAACATCTGCTGCGTCTGTGTTGTATCCAGTTGAGCCAATGCATTATTTGCTTTCTTCTGCCGTCTTTTCCTGAGAGGAAAATTAAAAATTACAGAGGAACTTGCACTGAATAAGCATGAACGCATGAGCATGTGTGCACACTCACTATCCTACAAATGAGCTATGCCTAAGAACTACACAAAAGAATGGGGCGAAGAATTAGAAAAGACAAAGAGAATGAGGCAGGAGGGAGAAATAATGGATCTGTGTTGCTGCAAGTGCATGGCTGCATATGAGCATACATTAATACCTTCATGGCATTTGCTTTTAGACACTGTTGTTATTCAATAACAAGCACTGGAGTGCAGTGGGTAAACACATTCAATGGAATCTTTGCATATTTGAAATTGGTTGCATTTATTCTAATTATTTTGTTGCAATATGGTATTGTCACTTCTGTTTTCTTGACAACACAGAAGCATGTACAAGATAAAGAAAATTTAGTTAAGATGGAATCACAGAGTTTCTAGATGAGGTTGTGCCTTAATTATAACTTACCTTTTTTGATAATGCATCATTGTTAAGAGGGCCACACATGCCACAAACAAAACGCCACACACTATGCCAGCATATGCTCCATGAGACAGCCCCAAGTATAGTTTTCCGTCCTCTCTGCTGCTGCCATAATGACTGTTATGAGCTGTTGAATTTCCTATGGACAGAAGCGCAGAAGTTATTCACAGATTTCTTCAGCAGATCTATAGCCCACAACTTGGTTCTGATAAGAGTTCTGCAACCCATACCAAAACCACATAAAAATTGTCAAAAGAGGTGTTGCACGGGTCACAAAAGGCGTTAGGCTTTTCATTGTCATCGCCGGTCTCATCATAACAGCACTGCTGTGGTTTATAGAACCAGCGATGTAACTAGTGTTATCAGGAAGTTATGTTTTGAGTTAGTGAATTCCTACTTTCAAATTTTAAGGCCAAAGCATGCTAGTTTGGGCTTAACCAGTCAGGCCACATGCAATACCTCTTGCAAAACAGTAAAACAGTTATCTAGTAAAGCTGGAGTGCAAAATCTTTGAAGCAAAAGCAGTGGTTAATATAAAAACTATCATTAGTAACACAAGGTTAAAAAAACTCCATATACCAAATGCCAAAGCATAAGCATAAAAAATTATGCAATAATAATGAAGGATTCATTGAATGTACAAAATCCAATCAGGTCTTAAGAAAGAAATAAAAGATTTGCAACAAAATCAGAAACTAATCAAAATGATACAGTGCAGTTCACTGAGCATGAGGACATTGAGCTTAAGAGGACAAGAAAAAAATTCCTTGTGTTAACTGATTCTTGTCTTAACTCAATCAGACGATAAAGAAGCATGCTGGGAGCTAGGGGACTCAAAATAGTGGCATGTTTGGTCCTTTCTGATATAGTCAGGATCTGTGATAGATGGATTGCACAACCCAAGTTTCCCCCAGCAGTTTTACACTTGTGAACATAAAAATGTACACGCAATTTGATTTAAGGTCAATGGAAATAAATATATGACAGACATAATATAACATAAAACATCCTTAAGGCCAACAATAAAAGCCACAGAACAACAAATAAATACCCCTGAATACAGATTGTGAATTTCCTTGAAACTTCTTTGCAATAGAAGGAAACTATCACAGCTAGAAATAAGATTAAGAGTTCTGTCTTGAAACATTCATTTTGAACACAACAGATAATTCCATCTTGCATGTACAGTATTACCATTAGCACAGCTCAAGAAACAATGTGACCTAATAACTTGTGCAGTTTGTTGTCAGCCTTTAAAATTACATTGTTACTATTTAGAATCCTTCTGCTATATATATAATTAAATAGATCACAACCTCATGATAAAAGGGATTAAATAATTATGCAGCAAAACATCGCAGGCAGTTACACAAAATAACAGTATGCCGTAAACTAGGTTTACAACTACATGTACATGTATCCCTGCCATACCCACTAGTCAGCAAATGATTAAAAAAACTGAAGCATTTCTTTACAACAAGCAATAGCATTAAAAAAATTTAGCTATCAAGCTCCAAGAAGACATGAACTAATTTTTATTTCCTTTTTAAAAAAAAGTACTTTCGCTGTTTCAGTTTAGAGACAATTTGTATTTTGGTATAATAAAAATGTTAATACATAAAAATGCGTTATATGTATATTTATTTTATGAAACATTTCTCTTTAAACAGTCTCCAAATTAAATGTTTTTTAATTATCCTAGATGTTTCATCGAAATTAGTAGAGAGAGCTGTGCCAAATATTTGACTTAAAATCGGCATCACCCAAATAAGCAGAAAATTCAAATAGTCACATCTGTCTATTTAAACAAGGATTTTTGTAAGGACTGCATGATGTTAGCAGCAAATAAGTTAAGCCAGTCACGAAAGCTAGACCTAACCAGTAGTTCAAATGTTTGTAATCAGTAACGGTACTTAAATACTTAGGTAAAGTGTCATACAAATGCCACATAAATTATATAATATTATCAGGAAATGGCTCGTTTAGATGAATGTTTCTTGGCATTCAAATTCATCCAAAAAAAAAAAAATCCGCCAAACTTTCGTATTTGGCCTAGTGGTGAAAACCCAGTTTTTGATAAAGCCCTATAAATTATATAACCATATGGTGAAACTTAAATTAAATCATTTCCTCTCTGTTTACATAATGAAAGTACGTCTACCCATATAGTCACGAACAAGACAAAGACCATAAGTTTCATTTAAACACTATTCAAAAACAATTATTTTTCCATCACCGATTGATCTTTTCACAGTTTCCTAAACATACATTGATACAGGTTATTTAAAAAAATCAACAACCCCTCCACAAAGCACAATCAACACAAAATCAAAGTGTTAGAGGAAACGTGCAGGAAATAGCCTGTTAAACTAAAAAAAATATTTTTTAAAAAATCCACAGCATGAATACAACATCTTCATGAAAATACCTGTGGTAAAACCATATTCCTCATTCTGCAATGATGTTTTATTTGCAGTTTCTTGTTCAACAACTGGCTCTGAGGTGATTCTGTCATTTTGCTCAATATTTGACTCCGCTGGTTATGCAAAAAGTGAATCTGATTATCCATGTTCATTGAAATGTCACGGCAACAAGACAGATGCTGGGACAAGCTATTAAAAGAAAACATTTTCACAAAACGAAGCATGAAATACATCGAGTGGAACGCATGCATAATCATTTCTTTGTTGTTAAATCTTCCAAAACTTTCCAGATGGCATTAAAAAAATATAAATCACCTGGTGTTAGTGATACAAGATAACAAACATGCAGTCTTTAATTAACTCTTTGGATCCGGCATTGATAGTATACTATCAACGCCCTATTATACCCTTCAGCCCGCGTTGCTTCTATACTATCAACGGATTTAAACATTTGCAGCGACGCATTTAACGGTGTAAGGGAGGTAAACTTTATATCATTGTAAAGCTCTATCATCGCCTGTTTCCCCTGCGCTGTCTAAATGAGTTTCGGAAAAAGTTTGGGCTTGGCAAACGAGATTTAAGTGTAGTGGGGGCTGGCCAGGTCTGCTTCCGTTGTTCAAAATGGCTACACGCGGGAAGAGGACCTTGCGTCTCTCCGCGGCCCTTAGCGTTTTGGAAGAGCTAAATGAAAGCGATACCAGTAACGACAGTCACGAAAGTGTCAGACACAGATTTGGAAGACGGTCAGAGTCAAGAGTCTCGAGACACTGATTTGAAAGAGGAGAGTGGAAGCCAGAGACAAGATACCGAAGCGGAGGGAGGGGGGTGTCTAAACAAATAACCGGCGATCATACTGAAGATGCCGAAGATATAGATCATGATGCTGCTGC
>SMGT01003383.1:102735-114144 GCA_004794575.1 Lanistes nyassanus | reverse complement strand
CAGAATGCACTTTCGGAATTATTTGATGCATAATATGTCCAAATATGCTGAATATACCTTTAAAACCTCTTATTTAGACTTAAAACCATGGATTTCGGTGGCTGTTCCTGGCTGATCGGTATTTCGTATACACGGCAGACGAGCAGACGATAACAGTACCGACACAAACCTGTAAAATGTACGTACACAAACATCGAATTTGGACTATTATGCATCAAATAATTCCGAAAGTGCATTCTGATGCTGGATATACCTTTAAAACCTTTTATTTAGACCTAAAACCATAAATTTTGGTGGCTGTTCGGGGTTTCGTATGACCGGTCTGTTCTCACTCTCCGGCTCAGCTTCCGTCCGGTCTTGCCTTACTACAATGCCTTTTTCACTGGCACACTTTGTATTGATAATTGTCGGAATGGCTCCTTTCTTTAACTTTTTCTTAAAAGTCTTGAAGCCAAGCGAAGCAGCCTCATCATTTTTGTTGGTGCCTTGAAAGCACTCCCTCGTAAAATGGTCTTCGCACACGAAGTGCGATTTGTGCCATTTTAATTTATACTCTTTCGCATGACGAGGCAACTTGGCTTTCTTTAAATTTTCAAACCATAGGAATCTTTTGATTTTTCTGGATTTGGAATCCCAAAAAAGCTTTTGTGGCTTCCGTCTACATTAAACGATTTGCACTGTTCGTTGAAACAGCCGAACGCACTGTGGCATGTTGAAGAATGCTTCTGGAGAACTGACGTCACCAGACCAGACGACAGCAGCGATATTTTGCTTTCATTCGCGAAAGAGTACCACAACATGGCGACGTCCGTGTGCCACTATTTATCGATATTAAAACGTGAATTGTATGGAAATAGTACTGATGCAGCTTGAAATTTATGTTTGACAAGACTCACAATATCAATATCTATGAATTCATCTCAAATTGCGTCTAGGGTTAAGTTTCTCTTTAAGCACCACATTGACTTAATTTTCTTACAAGGCATTGAAAACATGAAAGCTATTGTTTGGTCAGGTATACATATATTAATATTGTCAGAAGTATTATTTGCCTGATATTACTTAAGGTAGCAGTTAAGCCATGTACGTGTTTCATACTAATCTTTGCATTTATTTATTTTCGATACAGTCAGTGGAAAGGGGAAGTAACTGAAGGTCTACCAGGTAAGAAGTGATGTTTCATTGTTTTGAAAAATGACAAAATGTTTCATTCACAATGCAGTTAATGATTTAATGGAAAAAATACTTTTCTGTTTTAATGTAAGCTTAAGATGTAGCTACATTTTGTGATGAACCTGCAGATGTGTTTCTGCTGCAGAACTAACAGAGAAAGAGAGAGAACAAGTGGGTCAAGAGATGAGTGATGTTTTGCTGTACCTTGTGGACTTGGCAAATAAATGCCATGTTGACCTTCCTTCAGCCGTATTGGCTAAAATGGAACAAAATGGCAAAAAATACCCTGCAGACAAAGCCTTTGGCAGAGCCAATAAATACACAGACTTATGATTTTACAAGAAAACTGGTGTTTTTAGATAGTATTTTCTTCTTTGATATTCATACAGATCACTGCCGACTTAAAAGTTCTTGAAGGTTCTGAAACAGTATTTTACTTTGGAAATAAATCTTTATAAAAGACTGCGATGTTTAATACTTTATTGATCGCAAAGTGATACAGATGAGTAAATGAACATATGCAAAAAAGGTAAGTTTATTTTAAAAAAATCCCAAATATAAACACTATAGGCATATAGACCTTGGATCCCAACCCCAGTGCAACACTATCAGAAATTCACACGCATTCAGAAATCTAGAAAACTGCTGCCCATAAAATGTTATAAAAATATTTCAAGGTTTTCTCATTTGTTTGCTTTACACTGCAGACTGTGTCACGATCCAGTTTATGAAATTGTCAAGCCCTCAGGCTTTCATTTTCAAGCATTTTCTTACTCCTAGTCTTACACATTTTAGCTATCAATCATAAGTTTTAAAATATCGATCCATATCTTTCCATATACACCCACACAAGAGCCTTACAAATTTTACAAGCAAGAATGCAAAGAAATGCATGGACCACATTTTTAAAGATGAAAGACCTTTAGATGCAAAAAATCTGTATCCCAGTGACCTTATCTCTATTTAGTTTAATTTTAATGTTTTGAACTGTTTATGGAAAATGTTTATTTTGTAGAGTATTTAAGACCTGGCTGTGACAGGACACTTCCATACTATGTAAGACAAGGTGCACTGCCATAATGCTAGGGGAGATGCAAGGTCACTTTGAATAAAGACATTTAGAAGACAATTTATATTTAGCAAATCCAAATTTAATTTTATTAGTGATATCACTAATCATGTATCTCTTCACTGAAGTCTTTCCCAAAATAAGTGTCTAGTATTTCCTCAGCCTCCTCTTGGATCTGCGAGTTTGGATGATTCTGTAACTGTTCCAGGTTAGACAGACCTCCACATTCCTCAAAGATGAACTTTGCCTAGGACAAAAGGAGTTTAATTCATCATTTTCACCAGATTATCTAAATGGCACTATATTTAAATGCTTTTATCTTCTAAGTATAAAATTTACGTGGAGAGGTAATATTTTTAATAGTCTTTCATACATACATCATCTGCATATCGCATTGTCATCTCGCAGAATGCCAGAGCCAGGTGCAGCACTTCAAGGTCAAAGATTTTCAGCAAGGGCACAAGTTTAGCCACTGCTCCATGAGCCACCAGTTGTGCTGAGACTGTCTCTCCATGACTTGCCATGTTACACAGAACATACAGTGTCTGCAGAGAAAGGCAGACAGTAAATTAAAAAAAACCCATATCTTGAACATGCGATTATGACAAGAATGCTTGTGTTTTGTTTATTAGTAGTTATACACAGGGTTTCCAATATGATTATCCAAAAATGAAGCTTCCTATACATTTCTGATTTCAAGATAAATTTAAAAAAAAACAACTGTGCCTGGGACACTCAGGTGGACATCTCTACATCATTTTGATTTCTGTGTATAACAGCTTCATGAATTTGTGGTTAACCTTGATACATATACAGTTTATCGGCACAAAAATGTATTCTATATAAATATGAACAATAATATTTTTATCACATCAAACATTTGTTAACACTTAGTAAACTGTACCCAATTCATTTGGCAGAGTAAGTTTAAGCTGCCTTATAAGTTGTGGGGGAGTAATTAAAATATCTCTGTAGTTTATGATATTAACTAAACACCAGTTTCAAGATTTAGTATATTTTTGCACCCTTAGATTAGTCAACAATGTAATGGGTACAGGCAAAGCTTTGTTCCAATCTCGTATCACCAGAACTTACCTCCTCTTGGAATTCCATGCTCTTGTCTAGCTGAGACAATATTTCTTGTAGCAGGGGACCGTATGCTATAGACAGGGCAATGCTGTAGTCACCTGCCCACAAGCAGCAAACCCCGAAACAAATAACAAAGCTTTCTTATTCTCCTACCCCCATGTAAACAAGATTGGATTTAGGTGCAGTCTTTTTATTTTTTTCAGCTCTACCAATATCATCTAATCTTTAAGACAAAATTGAAGGTTCTGCCAGATCATTACTTATTTTTCCAGGGGGTGAAAGTAATATCACTACAAAATGAAAACATCTTTTAATTGTAACAACATCAGTCTGAGCCTAAAGTATCAGCCCTTAGGCCTTGCAAGGAAAACATAAAAAAAAAATGTTCCCATTAAAACATTGTTCAGACAGTGTGCTTACTTGTCATGTTGGACAAAACCCACAATGTTTCTTTGGTTATGTGAGGCAAAGGTGCTTTAAGCAATTCAAGTAATGCTGGCATGAGGCGTGGATTTTCACAGGCACTCAAGCAATAGTCGTCCGGACCGCTACAGATATTCCCCAGGGAACGCAGCATAGGTGTAACAACCTGCAGAGAAGCAAAACAACTATTCAATTTACTCTGTCTTAATTTTTTCCCTTAGTTTACTTATGTGTAAATAAATAGATGGGTGTTGCTTAGGCAAATTCACCCAGCAATTTGCCACTGGGCCACATATACCAAATAAGTTATCTTTAATAATTTAACTTTAAGTTTTTCATGCTGATTGGAGTACATACTAATATATCTTTGATATCTACAGACCTGCCAAAATTACCATGTAGCTCACTGCAGTTAGTTGGACGATAACTTTTTAAAAAGTAAACTCAAAATCATTTTCACCTTAGGTAAATGAATTGTATATTTCAGCATCATTGGAGGAAAAATATGCTTTAGATGTGTTGTAAATATGTTGTATAGACACCTAACTGAAGGTCAAAGATTTGAGAAAGGTAAAACAGGTTGCATGATGCAAGTTTTAAAAAATAAAAAAATATTCACACCTGCCCTTCCTGCAGCTGACCGTTCATTACAAAGTGAACAATAATGTCCACAATGGTGCTTAAGAATCCCATGGAAACCATCTGCACAGCAATTTCCTCACTGGAAAGAAAAGAGTGTTACAGGCACTAATTTAAATGTCAAATGGAACAAAGAGAAAATGTTCAGTAGTCTCTGAAAATTCAGGACGTTTACTAACTGAATTGGGAACAAAAATGGTCATCATTTGTCCTGAATTATTTATGAATGAAACTTTCAGTTAATTAACTGACATGTAGGGGAAAATGTCAAAGATTAGTGTATATGCACACATATATTGGAATAGACCATGCATTTGGATGTGCTTATTCACTCAGCAACATATCCTTCCATTCCTTGTGATCTTAGTACTCCAAGGAACAGATAAAACTGTAAATGATGGGATAACTGGAGACTTAGAAAGCATTTTTTAAAAAGAAATTCAAATGAGCAGTGCAGAAAAAATTCTGAATGCTTTGCCTGCAGAAGTACCTGTGTGTAAGATATGTCAACACCCATGCCACCTCACAAAGCAGATCTGTTGAAATGTCTTTGGTCCTCAGCAGTTTCAGTAACGATGGCAAGATACCGTTCTCAACAGCTTCCCTGAAACCCCAACAAACAGCAGTTTATTCCAGGTAAAAAATGTATAAAATTGTGCTTTATCATCTTGCTGATCACCACCATAACATGCGGACACCTTGAAGGACTTGGTCTTGTGAGCACCAAACTGGTAAAAGCTGCACCTCATAAATACAAGATTTCAGTTTCAAGGTGTCCAAAGAGATTTTCCTTTGGCCTACCAGCTGTGAGTTCTTTTCTGAGTAGTTGTGGTAGGGATTTTCTTCTGTTCTCCCCTTTGTTCACCTGTGTACCAACACATTTACAGCATCCATCAGCAAATGCAGTGTGAGTGCTGTCTCAAAACTGTAATGTGCGAAGGGAAATTTATTCTAACTTGGTTTGCAGGCTTCCTGGGATGAGAGGCACCTTATAATAGCTTAGCTCCAGGTAAAAGCAAAGCGCCCAGCTAAAACATTTTTTTGTTGATAAAGATTGGTAAAAATATTTGACTGCATGAACTGCCTAAAAAATGACCAATGGGGCTAGTAGCACATTGTGCATCTTGCAACCAGGCAAGTCTATTTAAAATACACCAAAGACCTACTTAGAAGATTCTGGATGATCCCTAATGAGATTAGCCAAAGCAAAGGCTGCTGACTGGACGCAGGATGGTGCAGTGCTCTGTAAATGAAGCATATGAATAATATGATGACACTCATTAAAACTGCGAAGTATTGTTAATAAAATTTCCTGCTAAAATCCAGTGATATCAAAGGACATCTTAAATTCTTTGAACTGAAATAAAACCCTAAGCCTGATCACGGAACAAAATCACAGAAACCTATTGTCAATGACTTGATTTAACTATTGGTGATGTGTGATGCAGCAATGGGATGGGCACGGAAGTCTTTTGCAAACTGAAATATCAAGGAACGATGTGGTTATAAAAAGATGTATTGAAAGCAACAGCAAAAATTATTTTCTGACCCAGTGTTTTGTGCAAGTTGATAGTGGCAAAGACTTCCACATATACCAATAGTAACAGAAATGTTGGATCAAGATGAAAGTCATTTACCTAGATAATACCATGCAACATTTCAAATGTGACATCTTTTTTTACACAAGCACCTTTTCAAAGATTATTAAAAGGAAATACTTCATCATCATAACTGCATTTCCCTGTTAAGAATGACAGTTCAACTATGCTCATCATTCCCACAATATATTACCTCAAGAAGTTTTACTAGTGGCGGAATGCAACCCTGTGAATGCAAGGTCTGACAGCACTCAGCACCATCTCCTGCTATATTCCCTATTGCCCAGGCACACTGATCCTGCAACGTAATAGTTGTAAAATTAATGTGCAAGCAAGGCTTTAACTTAATCCTAATGCCAGCAATGTGTGTCATCAGGATTAATATACACAGATGCACCCACCCACCAACCTTTACAAAGTGTTTGGCAACTCTACGCAAGTGCTTATTCAAGCCTTCAATGAACCCTTCTTATGAGTAAACTCTTCTGAAATTTTCTGAGCTACACTATGGAAGGAACATATTTCCTGCAGAGTGACTATATATATATATATACTGGCCAATGTACTATACTACCCCATGAGTGACAATATATATATATACTGGCCAATGTACCATACTACCCCATGAGTGATGATATATATATATAGTGGCCAATGTACCATACTACCCCATGATCCAATCATAAAACTGAGACACTGCAGTACAAAGGATGTCATGCGCAGGAAACATTAGCAAAGACAGCTAAACTCTTCTTTCCATCAACTTCCAGCAATCAACAGGGAGGTTTCTCTCCAGGTTAAGTTTGGTAGGTTACAAACAGGAATCTCAAAAAAACTTCAGAAATGATTACTGGCTGGGGAATTTTTTGAGTAGGCAGAGGATTGTAAAGCATGGCCATTGCACATTCCCCACTCACTTCTACAGACAAGCAAAGGGATATGATAAGCCACTGGAAAACTACAGTTGTGTACTATCTGTATCTACGAGATTTTCTCTGGATGCAGATCTCGTAAGCAGTTACCTGGTTTGGTACGGTGTAACTCTTTGCCTGGCAAAGCACTAATGACTGGTTTTCAATTAAAAAGAAACTGAATGAGTGAATGAGTCAGGTGATTGCACTATAGGTACGTAAGTATTTCCTTTCCGTTGTGTAAGTATTCCACACAGTAGTTAGTTTCTTCATCCTGGTACCTGCAGCAAGGCGTTTGAGCCTGACAGGTACGTGATGAAGTAGGGGGCAGCAACCTTGGCCACAGCAAGAGTGTGATCCTTCCCCCCTGTCGCTATGTTGGTCAGACACCAAGCTGCCTGCAACTGCAGGTCTGTGTTAGACCCTGTCAGCACGCCTACCAGACACTGCAAGCAGTTTTCCACCCTGCAAACAAAAGTATTTTCCAACACATTAATCATCATTATGAATGGTGGACACCATCTACATAGCTTACTTGTTAGAAATTATATGGGAAAGAAGACACTAGGGTGAATGTGTAACAGTGCAAGGCTTTAAAAACACATTTTTCCCTAAGTCGTGGGGGTGGGGGAAAGAATTTGCAGCAATGTTTGAAAGGATAAACTGCACATATACAGCAGTCTTCTGAAACTGGCACAGTGCCAGGTACAGTTGGCATTGACAGGTCCCCTTTAGCTTAGGAAATTTCAGATTTCCAAATGTTGTTATTATCAAGCATGCAATCATTTTAGCTAACAGGTGCTATTTTCTCTGCAAGAAATTCCCAGCTTTTACTTTTAGAGCAGATTAACTATGCCATACCTCATTACAGTAAGATGCTATAGAATGAATACATACACATACATAAAGATATACTTTTGTCCACAACTGGGTACAGTTGAAGTTTACCTTTTAAATGTCTCATGTGTTTCAGGTATCTCAAATTTTAAATGTATCTGTTCACCTCATGGCAACTCACTTGAAAACAACATCTATGAACTCAGCCCCCTGTGCAAGAGCTCGGTGCAAAGTTTTCAGGCACTCCTCCAAGTTATGTGATCCTTTCTTCACCAATTCACGGCATGCATTCTCAGTCTGCCAGAACAGCAAACGATGCAAAGTGAATGCTTTGAAGCATCCTGCTAGTGCATGAGACATTTAAATTATTGATTGAAAAATTGATTAAAATTGGGTATTCCGGTTGTAAAGAAGTGTGCTTGTTGTTTGAAGAAGTCTGTAGTCTTAAACATATAATGATCAGAAGTGGGAGGTGCATTATAAAACCTTTTTTTTTTACATTTTCAGTTGGAAAGACTGGTTCAAATGAATAATACACTTCAGCTGGCGACAGATTCTTTTTTTCTAAGGGTAATAAAACACAAGTGATTCAATTTCAAGCTCAAAGTGTGATTTCAGTATCTGTAGAACTTCGGCTATGTGCATGGTTCAGCTGCTGGTTCAGGGCTGTCTTGTCCGCACTGTTTAGCCTACTTATAGAGGAAAAGGTCGAAAAGTTTAAGTAGACTTTGATTCTGTTTGAAGCAAAAACTCTGTTGGTTGAAAGATGTACACTGGCATTATTTAGCATACCTCTTCCAAAGAAACATCTGGCTTCTCCTTCTCTTCGTCTTCAAGGCGAATCCTTTTTGCATTGAATTTGCGCTCTCGTTTGCTTTTGCGTATCTCTGAAATCAAGGCAAACGCACAGTTTCCACAATCCATTGATATTACAACCCCCCCCCCAATTAAATTATACTTTATGTTAGATGTACACGAAGTAAATACATGATGAACATGAAAATAATACTTAAGACTCGCTCAGTAGTTGCGTTGGCCCCTCTGGCTCTAGCAGCTCTACTAACTGCACCGGACAGTTAAGCACACCTTGGAATATAATTCGAATGACTTTATAGAATACATGACGCACCTATCTGAGACTCTCTCTGCTTTGATCTAATGTCTTGGACACTTCGGGCATTATGTTTGTACTTCGTTCTGTAGCTCATGGTGCAAACCTCGTGTGATGCTCGCGCTTAGTCGAATGTCGGACCAAACCTTCGCTTTCGGGTAGTCAAGACACATAGTTTGGGAAAGCCAAGCCAGCGACGACCGGAAGTCAACAAACGCGGCTTTTACGAAGTACATAAAAACAGGACAGAAAAGAAGTCAGTGACAATGTAACTGTAAGCAAAATGATCTGCACAGCTAAATATTCAGTGTCCAATAAATGGTCTTTGACTGTTTTCTAGTATTATTATTTATTCTGTAGGGCTACATTCTGAAAATAATTATGTTTCTGCAGCCATATCACATGACAATATGTCATTATAATTATGATATTATCATTTTATGTGTGTACTGTGTGGTGTGTGGTGTGTATGCGCCGTATCACGTACCGTATGGATCAGTGGAAGGGCGGGGTGGGATGTGTTCAAAGATTTTTTTTTTTGTACATGTAGTGTAAAATCTTTGGTGTGTTGGAGGAGGCGCGGGAGGGGCGATCGAGCTTGCGGATGGGTGTGCGACAGCGCGTGAACATGTCTCCCTGTGTTTTTTTTTCAGGCGTATACTACTTACTATTTGTGACATATCCCATATATATTATATGCCCTGGTCAAGTCAACTACGTGAGCAAGTACTGAAGCAGAAGCTGGATGTAGAGGACAAGACAACAAAATGAAATCAACGAAAACAAGAGAAGCTGAGGTAAAGTAGAATAAATTCTGACGCCATCAATGCCATCACATGCACCCTATGTCCCACTTTATTCTACATCTTGGAGACAGAATGCACACTCAACACCCGCTTCACAGAACATCTAGCTGACACTAAACACTGCAGAAACACGCCAGTTGCACGTCACTTCAGCACACCCTCACTTTAACATGAGGTTCTGTGGTATCTGGAGAATGAAGGGCGATTCCATTGACCATAAGAATATGGAATCCTACTTCATTACCCATTTTGGTACCATGGCACCCACAGGTCTCAACCTTAAACACTGACCCTGTACCTCCCCCTTTTTCCTCTTTACCCCTCCTCTCTCTCTCTCTTCTCTCCCACACTGACTCTCTCCATCCCACCCCCTCTCCACCCCCACCCTTCCCTACCCTTTCCTACCCACCTGGCGATTGGCTGCCCCTCTTTCTAACCCTTCTTACTCACTGTCCCTTAGTCATTTTCCTGCTGTCCAGCCCATGTGCCACATCTACTGAAGCTAAGTCTTTTTCTTCTGTTTTCATTGTTGTTTTTTCGTCGTTTTTGTGTAGTCCTGATGAAGGGGTAGTGCCCCGAAACATGTAGATTGTCTTCGTCTTTGTCATGTCTTAGCTTGGTCCAGTTCCCTTGTTTTAAATTTAAGAAAGGGTTTTCCTCCAAGCAGCAGTCACCTGTTTTTCTTGTATAAATTCTGACGTTTTACCGCCTTAACAAGAACATGATGAATTAAAGCTGCAAGTGCTGGCTTTATCCAGTATTAGGTAAAACAGTAGTATTATCACAGACCTTACATATACAGATACTTCACTCCTTCGCGCTTTGTTAAGAAAATCTGCCCAGTTGAGGGAAGCAACTCGTGCTTCTAGAGTTGCGTCCCTTTTGGTCTAGGGGTTTTGTGCTGAAACCAACATGAAGGTTTTAATGATTCTTGCGCTACTTTATTAATCCTGTTCTGCTTGTGGTAGGAAGTGTGGTATGATGAAAGCTACATATACAGTAGTATGTACCATACAGAGGCATGGAAGTCATTCTGATCCACAGTATTTTCTTATTTGCTGCTTGTTCGTTGTTTGTTGTGTCCTGAATGCAGTCATCTGTTTTGTTTATGCACACACCAAGAAGTCATTCAGAAAAAAATTCACACACACACACACTTAATATTCATTTACATGCTTCCTTAGCATTTTACATTTCCTGTTAGCTCCATTGCATAACTGTCTTATTTCAGACAAGCAGATAAATGAACTTTGTAGCAAATTCTCCAACTACTGTAAAAACACATAATCCTATTGAAATGTATTATTTTAACAGACTTTTGCCCATACCATCAGATCCAGCACACTGCATGAGTTTGTGTATGGGAAGAATAACATGGGATAATTTACAACAGCCTAAAATGCATTTGAAAAAATCAGATGCTACCTACCTAAAGATTTGCAGACATCAAGACAAATAGACATACTGGCATGGTGTAACAGTTTATATTAAACTATTCAAAAACTCTTGTGAATTATTGTAACACACCACTCAGAGTGATTAGTAATGGCAAATAAATTTGTGTTTTTGACTTGTCTGCCAATGCAAAGCAAACAATGGGTCAGTGCCTTAGTCTGTGACTCCAGACATTAAACTAACACATCAAACCAAGTCTTCAATGAATATTTTACTGACCTATCTGAAAACAACACATGGAAAGATTGTGTTCATGGTAACCACTGAAGTATCCGTTTTTGCTAGCTGTTGTTTCTCT
>SMGT01003383.1:71208-100894 GCA_004794575.1 Lanistes nyassanus | reverse complement strand
TCGGATTTACTTGTTTAAGAAGTTAGCTGTGGTGTATCCCTTCCACTGGTGAGCTCCTAAGATCCTTGATTGTCATAGGATCATTAGGTTGAAATGATTTTTTGTTGGATTTTTTTCAGAAACCAGGGACAGAAAAGCCACCAAGCAAGTTGTTCTCAAGTATTGGTGCACCAAACTTACAGAAGAAGGACGATCAGCAGAAAGTGTTTAAAAAATCCACCGACAGCAAAGTGAATCCTAGAGGTGATCTCCATGGTTACAGAGGCATGATGGAACCTTGTACCTCCTCGGCAGTCTGGTCTGTCAGCAGTGCAGGTAACGGGACAAGAGACTTAGAAGAGAGAGGACAATCGCAAAGTCGGTGCTTGACAATTCTGAAAGACATGAAAGCGGGCTCGGAAGCAATGCACACAACACCACAAAAGTCCATGCTGGACAACCCAGACTTGCCCAGTAGCCCTGAGATAGTTATCATTCCTGATACTCCAGAGCACAGGCTGGATAAAGCCGAGGCTGGAGCTAAAGCCAAAGCTGTCTGCCGAAGTTTCTTGCGTCCTGTGTCACTCCTGACAACCATGCCAGGAAAGAAGATTGTGTTTCCCACTTCAAAACAAAAACGAGTTGTGAAAAAGTCACTAGGGGTGTTGAGCGTGCAGTTTCAAAGACAGGGCACTGACAGCACAGTTAAAACCTGTGAGGGTCAAAGGCCAGAAAACAAGGGCTTAAATGAAGGGGAAGAAAGTGATGAATGTGGCATCTATTCAGCTAATTTAGGGGTTGAAGGGCAGCTTTCTTTGATGACAACACCTGAAATAAAGTCGGATATCCAGGATACCACAGTCAGCTTCAGGCAGACAAATGATGTAAACCCTTGCCTGGATCAAGTTTCAGAAAACACTTTCGAAGAACATGTGACAAATACAAGTGATAGTGGACAGCAGGCAAGTACACCCCAAAAATTGTATTCTGATGGGAAGAATAAAAAACGCATGGCAGAATCAGGTGTGTCACCTGTTTCAAAACGTCCCAGCAGCAGCAAAGCTGGAGAAGGGCGTGGGACTAGTGGTGTGCTTAATGTAAAAAGGCAGCTTGTTGCCTTGACTGGGTTTACAGATGTGAAGGAAATGAACAAGACTGTGAATAGCTACCAATTTACAGGCTCGTCAATACAGAGAACAAAGGATACTGCTATCACCTGCAAAGGTGATAATATTCTGGTAGAACTCCTGGAAGAGTTGTCACCTATTCTGACGACTCAGTCAACAAATGATCGGGTGAAAAGTGCACAAGCAACAACAGCCTCTGCTAGAAAAATTTGTTCAACCATTATCCATAAAGTGAAAAAGAATAGAAGCTTACAGTCCATGGCTACTAAAGTCTTAACAGTAGATGGCTCGGAGAATCCCGAGGAGCATACAACCAGTATGGATAAGAAATCGCATCAGCAGTGGCAGGTGGAATCAACATTGTCAAGAACCCTTCCACGATTTTCATCAGCTGATTGTTTAGAATATTTACAGGGCCATGTTTCGGGTTCAGAAATTTCAAGCGATGATGTACATGTTGATAAAACTTCAGTTTTATCTGACATGTTGACAGATGAAGAGATGCATCACTTTAAACTTAAGAATAACTTAGACCTGCTGCCTGCGAGTCTGCAAGAAATGGGATCAACAAATACAGACCCTGAAGAGATTAATTACTTCAGACTTAAAGATGATATTGTGGACATGCTTTCATTGAGTCTGCAAGAAACTGGGTTGCCAGACACAGAACCTAAGAAGGTGGTTTCTCCTGTGTCTTCTTCCACAACATGTAGCATGCAGTAGGTATAATAAATGTGCATGTGTGCATGCCCGCATGCATACAAGTGTGCCCTTGTGCATGCGTGTGGGTGTGGATGGAAAACTTTCTGTATTTATACAAAAATCCATATAGCGCAAAAATTGACTTTTTTTGTGCTGTTTGTGCACTGGCTTTCCACAATTTTATGAACCCATAATGCAATTAAGCAGTCTTTCGCTTTTGGTTATAGCTGGCCCGTGTTGTGCAGATGCTAGCCACATTAGAAATCTAACCACTACCAAAGATATCGTCGAGTGATGCGTAGAAATACATTTTGAGAAGGCTGGCCAGAACAACCAGAAGTACATTTAAATAGAGATGGCGACACCTGGTGAAATTATCAAATTATTATTTCAGAGGTGTCTGATGATACATAATACCTCTGAAAGCGGTTTCAGAGATGAAACAGAAACTAAGAAAAACACTAAGGGAAGTAGATGAAGATGAACATTCAGATGAACATTCAGATGCCTGTGTTAAAAAATGGTCCTTTGAAATCACATCCTGTCCCAAGCTGTCCTGGCACCAGGGCGTTTCTAGGTGAAACCAAGATTCCCCATCTGCTTGCTTTACTTTTGTTTCAAATCTTGTGCTGCCAGCAGCAAATCGTTCTCAAAATCTAAAAAAAAAGTGTAACATTTGTTTTTTTAAAATTACATTATGTGTGTATTTTTTATTTATATACTGTTTATACATATATATATAGAGAGAGAGAGAGAGAGAACAAACAAAAATTTTTCAGAAAGTTTTCTCTTGCATCCGTGTATAGATTACCTGTTGTGTATTATTCTAGCATATATATATATATATCTGTATGTAAGAGGGCTTATGTATGCACTTGCATACGACTGTGTTGATCAAGAATTTTATGCTCCACTGTTGTCGTGATGTGTGATTTTTGGTATATTTATCATTTGATCTTTTGCTGAATGCCCCCCCCCCCCCCCCCCCCNNNNGGCTAAAGAATAAATAAAATCTGAATCAGAGAGGAGAATTCTCTACATTTGATTAACATATTCTAGCATATCGTCTTTTTTTGTTTCTTTTTACCTCAAAGAGAAAAGGCAGCAGACAATTTATCCAGTAGCCCATTCACGGATCTCTGGAACAGATGTATTGTTTGTGCTGTGTCACAAGATCTGTAAGTACCACGAGTGTTATGACAACAAAAAACTAACCAAATAAGAGATTGTGAACATCAAACATTTTCAACACTTTCTTTACAAAGAAGAGAAAAGGTGACCAAATCCTTTGCCAATGATGATAATGTATATCTGCACATTGTTTATCTGACTGTAACTTACGTTCCTTGTGTCACAAGTAAATAATCTTTACAAATCACATCACCAAGTGATTAATGATTAAGAATTCCTGCACATTGCAATTAATTCCATTTGTTCTTCCAGGTATAAGCATGAACTTCATTTAGAACTTGCTAACGTTTGGGACAAAGAAAAGAAGTACAAGTGCATTCTGCAAGAATTTTGGTGAGGAAAACTCGAAGTTTATGTTTCTTTTAGCAATACCTGACATGAACTCGCTTTGTCCGCTTGTCATTTCAGTCAGGACATCTTTAAATTTTACTTTTCCAAAAGGGACGTGTACTTGTCCACAACACTGTACTTTGAAAATACCTGAAAATACAAGCTTTGAATACATTTGCTTGCCCTGGCCTTTGGGCAAGTTCTCAAAGTTTTCTTTGCCTGAAATGTAAATTCACGTGCCAAAAGGATGTCAGACAACAATTAATGTCAAGCTCTGCTGTTGCATCAGTTAAAATATTTTTTTCAGAAGCAATTGCTTGTTCGTTTGTTCTTTCTTTCTTTCTTTCTTGTGTGGTTGTAAGGCAGGATTTTGTACTTTTGATAAATTTGGTTACTGATGTGCGTGTTGGATATGAATGAAAAAGTATTTGGACTCTGATGCAGTGGATTTTATTACACACTAGTGCAAAAGTGATAGAGAGTCAAAATTTCTAAACTTATAGTGTTATTATGCATGTCTTGCATGCAAAAGACTTTTGTCTCTATGAAATTATATATCATGATTCTTAAACTTAGCATATCAAAACCCTGCAGTTTACAAATCCTCTGAGTACTAGTTTGATCACATGCCTAAATATGGTTTATCTAAAAATATATTGTAATTATTTATGTAGAAATAATGTGTTTTTGTTTCATTTAGGGCTGATACACATATAGAGCCAGGGGACATTGTCAATATAATAGAAGATAGAGATCAGTCTTCAGCCAAAGGTGATAACGTCATCGTTGTCAACAACATTTTTGGACAGATTGTTGTTAACCCAGATTTGCTGTTGTCTGGTACCACTGTCGTTTCTGGAGTTCACTGCCTAAGAAGGTGATGTTCGTTTTATTGGACATTGCAGTAGATGATATCAAATTATCTTTTACAATGTGGAAGTGGTTTTATTTAGAGTCTGTTCTCTATGCTGGGAATTCTGTCCTGATGCTTTTGGTGGCCTCGGGTGGTGCTTCGCATATAGTTTGATCAATATGCTGGCATAGGGATTTTGTTGTTGTTGTTGTTGCATGTTCCAAGCCATTTTTTGCTTCTGCTTTTTGGAATGATTGCTTGCCAGCCTGTAGAAAATTCAATCCTTGGACTGGGATGCTCAAAGGATTAAAGTGTTTCACATTCTCGAACTATAAATAGCAAGGATCAGAGTTTACAGCTGGAGCGGCTCTTGTGTGATTTGCATTTGTAACATGGCCTTTGCCCGCCCCCCACCTCCCTTTTAAAAAAAGTTTTCCTAGTGACCTTTGTTATCCTGAACACTAACATATTGTGTCCTTGACCTAATGACACTGCATTGTCACTGGATTGTTGGTTAGTAGCAGGAATAATAGAATAAAGTTATAACAGTATATTTTTGTTAAAAACTTTCAGCAACTGTTGACATCATTTTAATTTCTGTATCTGTTTCAGATCTATTTTAAATGAAAAATTTAAGGTAGGTTAACAGTTTGAGTTCCAGGATTTTAGCCATGGCTTTCTTTTACAAACCACTGTCCATGACCTCTACAAATTTGGACATCTAAGTGAACTATTGTGTCCTTGTGAAATTCTGACAGAATATAGATGGTCCAGCAACCCAACAGCTAAACACTGGCTGCTAATAGAGTGAGAATTGTGTCATGAGTTCTTGTCTCTTGCATATGTATCAGTATACATACATCAGTGTCAGTATAATGGGACTAGGCGGGACTGCCAGTGAAACCCTGATGTGCATCGCAGTTCCAGTGTTGCAACATGTTAACTTGTCTTAACCAACATCGTCCTGATGTGCACCTTGTTTGCAACTGGATGTCAATCAAGCAAGAAACTAACCCCCTTTATATGTTTGATGGTTAGTTGGTGATTGAGTAAAGATTGATTATGATCACTAAAGTACATCTTAACTGAGAGTACTTGATAAATCCAGCTTTCTCAATTATGGTATGGTATTTCTCAGGGCATAGATGGGAAAAACAATCACATGCTTTATGGCAGTGTCATCCACAGCTTATTCCAAGAGGTAAGAGATAATGCTGCTACTATATTTACTAGAGTAAAATATAAGAAATAACTAAAAATTCTTGTAACTATGAATATAGCAAAACCCACAAAATCAAAGATTAATTAACTCCAAGACATTTGACAGGTTGCTTTTGATGCCTTAAATATACTGATGTTATTAATCACTGTCACACATAGGACAGGACAGGATGGTTGCAAATACAAGATGTGTAAGTTCTTCATTGAGTTGACGAAATGCACTGACAAGATGTAAACACTGTCTATAGAATTTTAGAATTCAGGAAATGTCTTGTTCCATTGCAGGCTGTTAAAAATGGGATCCTAAACACTGATGACATGATGTCCTCAGCTGAGAGGATTGTGCAATCACCAAAGTTTTTGCATGAAATGTGAGTTTAAACTGAGCTGAGCTTCTGCTTGTGGAATGCACCTGTAGCATAGTTTCTAAAAAAGACATAAACATGTAGAGAGTGTCAGAGGTATTGAGGGGTTACTGATTTCATGTCCACTGAGCCATGCAAACATGGAAGTGTGTGCATATGTGTGTTCATGTTGTGTGTAAGATGTTTGTCGTGACATTTACTTCACCACTGTTTTCTTCCTTCCTCTGTCTCGTGAAATGGCCATCAAATGCAATCTTATTTTGATCAGGTATGGACAAGGGGTAAGCGAAACTCAAGTTCTCAGTGAGGTGCTGTCATACATCGAACCACTTCAGGCTTGGCAGAAGCAGTATATGGACACAGGCCATGGGTGTAACAGGTAACTATTGTAAATGGTAAAATTCTGAAACTTGTACAAGAAATAAAGGTTTTAATATCTGTTCTCTAAAGTAGCAATTTTTATTTTGAAGTCAGTGATTTAGTGGACTCGTTCATCGTAAGCGTGTGCATCCAATAGCACATTTGTGACATGACGGCAATATAACTTTTAAAAATGAAAACATTTAAAATTATTAATGTTCGAGTCACACTTGTGGGTATTCTGCTTGTCCTCAGCTACCATAAGTCCCCCTCAGAAGTGAGCGTGGTTAAAATCCATGATGTTGAAGAAACCATATGGTCCCCAAGGTAAGAGACACTACTGATGTTTGATAGAAGGAATGTGCAGTCCTTCAAAAACACATCTTGTCAGCACTTTTCAGGTATGCTAGATAGATCTGGGGGGTTTTTTTTTGACATTATTTCCGATTTTTAAAAAGCTTTGAAAACAATCTTAAGTTTCTCCTGTGATTTTTATATTGATTTTGGTATTGCACACAGTTAAGAAATGCGGACAGATCTTTTTGGCACCTTATAATTTTTTTGCAGGTATGGAATTAAAGGCAAAATTGACATGACCGTTGAAGTGAAGGTAATAATTTAAGAACTAAGATCATATGATAAAAATTTGTTATGCTTTCTAGAAAATAAATTCAATGAGAAAGACCTATAAAAACAACTACATCTTGAAGTGATGATGAAAATTAATCAAATCTTGACTGTGTGATATCTCTAACTTTATGTGAAGAACTTTTGTTGTTTTGTTTTCTTGTGGAGAGAGGAAAATGAAAGAAACATCTGTGGTAACTTCAATTTCAGATTCAAAACGGGCACAAAGAGGTAACCAGGAAAGTCTTGCCCCTTGAACTGAAGACTGGGAAAGCGTCTTACTCTGTTGAACACACAGGGCAGGTGAGTGATAAGTTCTGGAGGGGGGATGAATATTGGATATATATTGCTACTAACATTCTTGAAAGATGTTTCATTATTATTCTTCACTTAGATTTATTCCCCCTTGGTTTTGCAGGTAACTCTATACTCAATGATGACATCAGATCGCCGTAGTGACCCCAAGGAGGGATTACTCTTATATCTGAAGCAGCCAGATATGAAAATAATTCCTGTTAAGCCAGCAAACAAACAAGGTGCTTGCAGCTTCCAAAACATTTATTTCTGATCACTGTGTGGCTTTCAAAATATAATGTCATTTTTGATTAGCGCTATTTTCAATATTGTGTGGGAAATCGAGTGAACACCTGCTTTTTTGTCATGCAGAAACCTAAGTGATAAGAATTGTAGAATGTGGCAAAAACCATTCTTTTGTTTTAAACTTTCAGGTTTACTGCAACTTCGTAATGAGATGGCTTATTACATTAACCAACAGACAGTCAGAATCATGGAAGATGATGGTCGTGTAACTTATCGCATGGGTCCTCTTCCAGACCCAATCAACAACTTTAGGTCATGCAGCAAGTGTCCCCACCTGCTGAGTTGCAGCATTTTCCAAAGGTAGGCTTGCACAGTTGCAGTGGGCCACGAATGCTAACTGCTGGTACAATTTGCCACATACTTTTCTGCTGGTGATGTTCTGCTTTCATGATCACGATTAAATTCTGTGTTACTGAAAATGTGGAAGGTTTTATGTTTCTTAAGTGTGAAGATTATTTGTTTTCACATTGAAGGAATGTGTGTGGTTCTGGTTTCGTGACTCAGGGGAGTGGAAAACATTGAGCTGAGTGAGGACCATGCCATGCTCAAGCTGGTGCCCAGCACAGTGGCTCACCTGTCCTTCTCTCACCTGCAGTACTTCACACACTGGTTTCTCTGTATGCAACTTGAAAATAAAGAAAGCAATCAAAAGAGTGTCAGCAGCATATGGTGCATGTCCAGCAAAGAAAGGTAGTGTTTAGTTTGACATTATTTTTGATATTACAAGTTGAACAAATGAATAGCAGTGTGGTTGTGGAACTGAAAAAAGTTATTACTGTAACTGCAGAGCAGGGAGCTGGACACAGGACATGGAAAAATTGTTTAAGGACTAGCAGATACTGAGGGTTTGCGAGCTGAGTTTTGAATTATTTGATTAGCAGAAGTCTTTGGAACCAGCAGAGTGTCTGAATTACTGAAGATATAGAGTGTCATAACAATATTCTGACTTGACAGAGAGAACCATGGAGACTGTCTGCAGCAGATGGTGATTTCCAGCACAGTGCTCGGAGTTCCTGAGTCGCAGACCTTCACAGACGGCAAGGGGTGCTGTGTCAGATTTCAGCGCAAGCCAGGGTCTGTCATTAGTCATCTTTCACAAAGAATCTTCCAGAATGATTTAGTGTGAACTCCTTTTTCTCTCTTTGACAACTCCATTAAAGCGACTAATATATTTGTAGAAAGCAGCAACTTGACTGACTTGTTCTGTGGTTACCTGTCATCTTCTGGTTGCGTTATTATGACAGTGAAGGTTCGTTGCAAGTGACTTTTTATGCTGTACTGGCATTTGCTAACACTGCTGTAGATGAAGTATGTGCAGGAGTATGTTGCATTGTTTTTGTCAATGAATAGTTTCCCTTTCTGATATTTCTGAACACCTGCCATTTGTCAAAGCTTTAAAGGGAGCTAATCAGTAGAAATCATGACCATGAATTCCTGTCATTTGTCTGGGCTTCAAGGGGAACCACTACCTTCAACATTTTTATTAATTTAGGGAAATCTCCAGTTGTCAGGTCCACCTGAGCATTAATATTATATATCATAGTGTTGAAGCCTAAGCTGCTGGCACAATGTTAAATCCCCAAAACAAACCAATCCTTTTTTCTGTTCTGTTGGAGTTAACAGATTTTCTGGTTGCGCCATCAACGCTGTGGGAATTCACAAGAATGACTCGGTCGTAATAAGTTCAGAAGATGGTCGCCTCATTGCACTGTCAACAGGCTTCATCAAGGACATTTCTGAAGATACTTTAGATGTGGTGGTAGACAGGTAAGCATATACTGTAGAAGTATTGGTAGATAGTAAGTTGCTCCTGGCCTTTGCCTTTTTCTTTTCTCTTATAGACTGTTTTTCAGCAGATTTGTAATAATAAGCAATTTTTTAAACATGGTTTTGAATCTCGTGCGTTTTCAGGGACAGTTTTCATGATAACAGAGATTTCTTATCGGAAGTTTTCCGTATTGATCGATGTGAAACATATAACACAGCCAGCTACCTTATGTCTAACTTGATACGACTGATGGAGCCGGGCTCTCACAGGTTTGTGCATATTTTTCTGTCATTAGTGCTTATAATGGCTTTCAACAGTTTGAGTGAATTTAGAAAACATCATTTGTTATAGCCATCACTAGATGATGTCTTTGTTTCAAAATAAAACACTCAACAATAGCTTCTCCTTTGAATAAAGTATCTTGGTGTCTGTAGCAGAACAGCAGGGATGGGGAAATACAGCGGTCGGATGTCAGATGGCCCATGACCACTAGAGGTCTTTCCACACCATTAAAAATCTGAAATCACTAGGCAACTGGGCAATAATTTTTTTAAACCAGCTGTTGCAGACCTTAATGTTATCTACCTGATGAAATACATGTAAAATAGTTTATGTATAGCAGAATCATTGAAGAAAGTGTTACTTTGTAATTGAAAATTCTGTCAAATAAGATAAAATAATTCATGGGGTTTTTTAAGGTCATAATTGAGAGGGGCCACTGCACTTGCTAAATTTTGTCTGTGATCATGTTACCAAGAGAGACTGTCCAGAAAAAAACCAACTTGGGCTAGTGGAAATTTCAGTGTGAAATTGTGAATTTCAAACTGCCCAGTGAAAGGGAAAATTTTGGGACCTCCCCATCCCTGGAACTGTAACATAAAGACTGTCCAAAAACATTTATTTTAACCTTTTTCACTAATTTCAGTCAGAAACTAAGATCGCTCATCATAGACAAGAAGAAACCAGAATTCAACTTGACTTTATCCAAGGCATCTGTTGCAAAAGGTACGCAGTCAAAGCCAATCACTTACATCATTCTGAGTTCAAAATCAAACTGGAAAATATTATGCAACAGGGATCAGCCTGACAGAAAAGGAATAGAGGTCAGTTGACCCCTTCCACCATATTCTGATGGGTAAATAGTTTGTCAATTACATGCAGTAGCATCCAACATAACGAAAAAATATACTGTTTCCCAAATAAAAATTACAAATATTTGTGAGTGAAATAATAATATCAAGACTTGGCAGCAACAAAATGATGAAAAAGACATGTTTATGATCAGCCGCTTTACCTTCTGTCAGTCAACAACTAATTGCTTCACATTTGTATGAAGCTCATAACCATGGTGCTAGGCAGGCATTTGCGAGTGACTTTGTGTGTGTTTGGTGGGAAAGTGCATGATTTGTGAGTGAGAAGACTCAGGCATTTTGTATCATATTCTCAAAGCAAGTGAGGGGCTTTTGGCTTTAGTTGGTGATCTTCGCCTCCAGCCTCACATGTAAGAAAGAGCTAGGAACCTCCTAGTTTTCGATGCGGTGGTCTAGCACATACTTCTGCATTGTTTGAGTGAGGTTCTTGAAAACAGGTATTTCAGTTCACATTTTCAGTCACGATCCTCTAACACATACAGCCGCTGCATGGCACACAGGCACCCAAAACTGATTTGGTGTTTGACCCACTCCACAGAATTTCGATGCGACATTTTCTGATTTGATGCAGGGCATGTTAATAAACTGATCCCTGATGCATTAGTACATGCTGCCTATATTGAGAGTTAAAACTGAGACTTTTTTGGGGGTGGAGTGGGGATGTCATATTACAACTTATTGTAATATGGCAAGAGCAAAGAAGTGAACTGTTTTGGGCTTACAAAGTGAATATATTCCATCACACTTCTCAAGGATTCTTAAAAACTAAAAGAGGGACAAGTGGATAAAGCCACGTCAATGAGCTAAGGAAGAACGTTTTATCCTGTCTTTCAAAATAAATGAGTCACAACTGTAAAAGTACAAACTGAAGTCTAATATGTCCTGCTATTTGGAAGATGAAAGGGAAAAATTGGTGATTTCTTTCTTCTTTAATTTATTCATTTGACTTTACTCTCTGTGTTGTGTTTTCTGTTGTAATTTGTAACAGTTCGGAAGCAGGGGTAATGCTTTGAAACACTGACTTCGTTATTTAGCATTTTTCTGTTTCTTTGTTCTTACCATGTATTCATTCTCTAAACAGCAGTCCTTATTTCTGAATTACAGTGAAGAAAATCTTTCAACCTATGAACAAACCTCAGAAAACAGCTATTCTCAAGGTCAGAACAGGAATGTTTGGGTGCATGTTGCAATTTTATGTTGAATGTTTAAGCCTGCATATGTCCACGCCAATATTTATCCATGTACAATCAAAAAAAAAAAATGTCCATTTTGCAATGCTAACATTTCCCTTTTTACAACTTTCAAGTATTGTAAGGCTTGCTTCAAGCTAATTGTTAAACTTTTCTTCCAATTTCAAAGTAATTTTGTCACGAGTGTGCGAGACAAATCTAGTAGCCTATAATCAAATTTATAATCAAAGCCTGGAGGAGTTGTCTTTCTTTATTATGCAGCTAATTTCTGTCTCCAGGTACTCATGTCGAAAGATTATGTGCTCATAAAAGGCTACCCTGGAACAGGTCTGTGTTCTGCACTTCTTCATTTCTGCTGTGTCATGTCTAGAACATGAGTTAGGGTGTTATAGACCCAACTATGTGTGTGTGTGTGAGAGAGAGAGAGAGAGCAAAAGCGAGCATAAGGAGTAAGGCCATGCTTTTTTTTTATGCTGGTAAGATTTTGTGCAATATGTGTCATGTTTGAAAAGTAGTTTTATGTTTTAAAACTCATGTATATTGTATATATGTATATTAAAAAACCCCACAGGGTGCCAATATATAAGAAATGTACATTGTGGACATACTGACTGACCTCAGGAAAGACATCAACCATTGTGAGTCTGGTCAAAATTCTAAGACAGCTCGGACACTCTGTGCTGTTGACTAGTTACACACATTCTGCAGTGGACAACATCCTGCTTAAGCTCAAGGAGGTACTGTGGACTTGGACATGCTGTTTTGCATGTGCCTGTTTGATATGAGGCTGCTACACTACAGTCAGTGTAAATTTGGGTGTAGATAGAGGCGGTAGGTGGAATTGTCAGCATGCAAGACAGGCATATGTGCATGTGTATGTGTGTGTGTGTGTGCAGACATTTGTGTTTGTGTACACAGACTCTCATATGGAAGTGTTTATGCATGGACAGAAGGGATAAAATTGTTTTTCATTACTTTCATATTTTTGTTTTTGACCTCAGTCTTTAGTTCGTCGCACATCTCATTCCTCATTGCCTCAGGTAGTCATTGTCGCTAGCCTCAGAAAAGTCCTTTCTGTTTGAAAATTGATTATAGGTTTTTCACCCAGGAAAATATGTGTATGTTTTTGGCTCTGAACCAGGATGGTGTTACATTTCTGCGCCTTGGTAGAGCTAGCCGTGTACATCCTGACCTTCAGAATCATGTTGCTGAAAACTTGACCACAAATATCAAGTCTCTCAGTGACCTTAAAGAATTTTACAGTTCATACGTAAGTTGAATCAAACTGTTTTTCTTATATTTCTTTTCTTGTTGTTTCAAAAGGTATTTAAATAAAATTGGCTATTACTTTTGACTTGCCTGTGACAGTCTGGGTAGAGTTTTTTCTTCTCGGGGAAGTGATAGGGTAGGTGAGTGGAGTTTGCACAAGAGGGTGAGCGAAGACTCACAGGAAGTGAAAGGGAAATAAAGAGACTGGAGAAAGCAGGCAGAAGGCGGGTAAGAGATAAAAGGAGACGACAGTAAAGGCAAGTCGTAGGCGTGTGATGAAGGATTTTGGTTGAAAATCCAGGCACAGGGCGATTATATGGAAGAACATGGAGTGAGAGCTACAAGCTACAAGCTGTGAAAAGGAGAAACCTGTCTTCTGTGTGTGTATCCCCGAAGAATCTCGATTTTGGCATAGGTGATCTTGTGGCCTCTGTGAAGTTATCCTCCCGTGCTGGGCGATTTCCTAAATCGTCTCTTCCTTCAGTAAAACGTCTGTGTGAATTTGGAGCTTGCTGTATTCCTGGGGATTTCCTTTGCTGGGTGTGGCGCTGTACCACTGCTGTGGATTTATCTTCCCATGCTGGGAGATCACCTAAATTGTCTCTTCTTTCAGTGAGTCGTCTGTGTGAATTTGGTGCTTGCTGTATTCCTGGGGATTACCTGTGTGTGTGGCCCTGTACTGGCGCTGTGGAGTATCTCTGCTGTGTGGCCTTGCTCCGCAACTGTGCCTTACCTTGTGTGTGGCGTTGTGCCACCACTACGGCTTGTCTTTGCTGTGTGGCGTTGTTCCACCGCTGTGCATTACCTGTGCTGTGTGGCAATTACCTGGCGTATTGGTGGTTGAATGAGACACAACTGACCCGAGTCCTCCGTTGATTTTCGCTGTTACAGTGAGAGCTGGGCGAGTCTAGTATGTATCAAAACTTTCAAGTATTGGTCTATAGACAGACGATTCTTACATGATGAACTCTCCCAGGTCAGGTCAGGCCAGATTTTAACCGAACTCTGTTGAACTTAGCCACCTACTGCGCGAGGAGGAAAAGTTATCATTGAATGCTTCGATGAACTATACTGGGTGAACTAGTGACACTAACAATGTATGGAAGTTTATTGGAGCTTGTATACTCAAGTTAAGCTTGATAACATTACTGTTGTGGGATGCATTAGTGGATTAGTGTAGTGGGGCAGAAGGGTGGAAGTCTGTGGAAATGAATGAGATGGTTTTAAATAAAAGTCAGAGTGATTAAAGAAGGCCTATTAAATGAATGAAGTATCCATATCAACAATTGTAGTAGATTTGCAGTAATAGGTGATTTTTTTGTTGTTTTCCTCTTGCACTATATTTATGGTTAAGGTGTGTGTTTGCTGATATTGTTGTGTGGAGTGGTATCAGCTACCAGTTATCTGAAGGGTTGAAATTGTTTGCTTGGAGCTGTGATAAGGTGTAAACCCATAGCAAACTTACTATTTTTTAAAGGTGCTACAGTACATTTCAAGACAGTTCAGTTGAATTAGTACGGGGTGTCCTGTCTTGAACCTTTACATGTGTGTTGTTTTATAAAACCCCTTGTGAAGTGGAGATTGCGAAGTGCTTGGGAGAATAAAAGAACACACCACAGCCTGTGCATCCGTGTGACTGGGTGAGTACATCCATGCATGGCTGTGACAGAGGGTGCCTTTAGAAGGAGTGTCTGTGTGTCATAATTCTGATTAACTTTCAGGCAATTATAGCAACAAGCTGCCTGGGCACCAACCACCCGGTGTTCCAACAGCGTAAGTTTGATGTGTGCATTGTCGACGAAGCATCCCAAGTGTTACAACCAGCATGCTTGGGCCCCCTTTTTCATGCTGAGAAATTTGTGCTGGTGGGGGATCCAAACCAATTGCCACCTGTAGTGCAGAGTGCAGATGCCAGGTAATGACCAATGACATATAATTATTACTATTGCTAGCATTGTAAGTTAAATGTAAATCTGTAGTTGGAGACACTGATCATTGAAGACTAGAAGCATTCTACAGTATTTGCCTTAACCCTAAGTAGAGTGGGCCGTCTTTCTAAGGTTGGTTGTTTTTCGTTGTTTCAAAGCAGCCAAATGAAAAAAAGAATGGGGGAGGGTTTGTTTTTCTCAAGATCTTTTTCCATGTCATTGTCACTTTTGTTGTACAGGGCTTCGCACAGTGTGTAATATGCAGTAAAACTCCAAAACATGCAACAAATTTTATGCTGGGGGTACACGTATGTAAGAAAATTTCACAGTGGAAGTACACATATGCAACAAAATTTCACAGTAGAGGTAAACATAATACTTGAGGCAGAAAAGATGAAGTACATTTTGTGTATGCTGCAAAAAGAAATCGCTGTCTTCACATTCTGAACACAACTGTTGTGACCAGCTGTTATCAAAGATCAACTCAAGTCTGCCATAGTGGAATGTTTACTGTTCTCTCAGTCAATGCAGTGCGAGACTGCTGGTCAAAAAAAAAAGGCTAACAAATTTTTTGTATGTGACCATCTGGCCTTTTGCCTGTTACATGTATTGAAAATGTTATCGTAGAACTTGAAGCTAAACATCTGCCTTCAGCACTAATAAACCACGTACACAACACATTGATTGTTTTCAAGAAAGCTGGAAGCAAAAGTTTAAGTGATTAGTGTTTAAAAATGGTGTGATGTCTTGCAGCATTTGTTCCACTGCAAACATGGAAAAGTTCATGAACACACCAGACTCACAAGTTCATTGCTGGTTTAATTAATTTTCAAAAGTCATTCATTACATGGCATGAACACTAAGCCAACCAGAAGCATGCTCAATGTGCTGAAGAAGTTTGGACGCTGTTAAGAGATACACTCCTGAAACTTTGCTGTAGGGGTAAGTTCACCCTTTAAAATCCCAGTGAGGGAGTACAGTACTCTTTAAACAAAATCTGATGGGTAACCCTGATTTTTACTGTCATTGTAATTGTCTATTGTCTATTGTCACTGTAATTATCTAGTGTCCATTGTCTGTCTAGATCTTTGGGTATGGAGGAAAGTCTGTTTGCACGTCTTGATGGTGCAGGGACCACTTATGAGCTCAGTCTACAATACAGGATGAACAGGTTTGAATCTTAATCTGGATTTCTCTTTTAATTGCCAGTTTTAGTTATTCACATTGTGAGTGCCAACGTTTGTAAGAAACCTTCTTTGCCACCCCCTCCCACCTACATAATAAAAAAATTCCTTTCATACAAGCAGAATCCACCATAGTATATATAATAAACACTTATAATAAACACTTATAAAAACTGCCATGGTGCTTTCTTGGTTAGGAGCTGTTGTGGGCAACCTAGGAGAATGAAAAGCATGTGCTTTCACCCATTTCAGTGCCATAGTACAATTGGCCAATGAGCTGGTGTACAATGGAGCCTTGCAGTGTGGTTCATCTCTTGTGGCCGAAGCTACAGTACAACTTGCCTCTGTACCTGAGGTAATGCTTATCTGTAGGAGGATATGTTAGTTCTACAACCTTATACAATATTTTTCAGAAATAAAGATGGTCGTATAGCTTTTAATGTGATTTTTTTTAACATTTGTGTATAACTTTTAGTGCATTAAAGCTCGTGGAAGAATGCCTGGCAGAACCTCTCTTAGCAAAAACTGACATATTAGTTGCCAACAAAACTAAACCCACAATCAAATCCAGATCTGAAAATGTTGGTCTTGTTATTTATTGCTGCTAATAGAACAAACTTTGTTTGTAGTCCATCACTTCAGAGTGGATGTTGTCAGTTCTGGACTCATCTCTGACTAAAGCCGTGGTCTTTTTGGACACCAGCCAGGTTAGACAATGGCTTTTCTTTGTTATCAAACTCAACAGTTCATCAAATGAGGGAAACCTGTAAGTCGGTCTGGTTATCTTGTGAGGGAGAGGGGTATTTATGCACATAAATATAAATTGTATATTTCTTTTCTGTGGGTTAGTAAAGACTTAACAGACATCAGTGGACGTTATTCATGTGGATCTCTGAATACATTATTTCTGTCTTGTCTTTCAGAACAGCTAGTGTTTGTCTTTATGTTTTGCATTAAAACGTCAATTTTTAGCCACAGGTAAACTAACACTGTAGAAGAGAAAAAGCAGCCCATGTCCTTTTCTGATTTCCAGATATCATCACCTGAAATTTCAGACCACAGAGGCATTTGGAATAAAGTGGAGGCATCAATAATTGTGAAAACTTCAAGTTTATTTGTACAGGTACTCTGAATGTGCTTAAAATCTGGATAAACGGTGGTTTAATAAAAATTGCTCTATTCTTTCATTCTGTGTGTCTGGGGGGAAGAGGGTGCGTATGTGGGGTTGCATATGTGTGTGGGGGGAGGGGGTACTGAATGGAGTTTGGGTTCCTTTCTTCTTAAAAGTCTTAGAAAAATACCAATACACTTTAAAACTGTTCTGAAAAACTACATGTGAACATGCTAATGTCGACTTTCTTGGGAGAGGTGACCAGCTGATGATTTCAGAACCCCAGGTTTATGTGTTTGATTGACAGGCTGGCATATCTGCGCATGACATCGGAGTGATTGCGCCCTATCGCTCACAAGTGCAGCATCTACAGCGGCTTGTATCCAGAGAGCAGCCCCTGCAAGGCTTGGAGATCAACACGGTTGACCAGTACCAGGGCCGAGACAAGTCCATCATCCTCATCTCATTTGTGCGAAGCTGTGCAGCATCTAGAGCAACTGGGGTGCGAACTTTGGCATGTTAATATCTCTGTTCTGTTGACAGGGAGAGACTGTTATGTTCTAAGTCTGGCAGCATATTGCTTGCTTTACTTCATAAAGACATTTCAGTGGGGACTGCACAGAGATTATTAAACCTAAAATAAAAATAAATTCAGGCTTTTCCTTTTTTTCCCCTCCTCCTCTGACAGAAATCCAGCCTTCTTCAGGACGTCCGGCGTCTAAACGTTGCAGTGACTCGAGCACAGCACAAACTGGTGCTCGTTGGAAACACACAGACATTGTCACAGTACCAGCCCCTTCAGACACTGTTAAACAGTCTTCAGGAAAGACAGCAAGTATCCTTTTTTCTGCTGACTGTGAGTTCTTTTGGTAACATTACTGATCTGATAAGTAAAAACAATCATCATTACTAAGTAAGCAAGAAGCGATCTGACAGATCTAATACGGGGATAGATCAGTTTGTGAGTGTGATGAAGCAGGTTCGCTCCGCAACTTTCCTCTCTCTCACTCTCTCCTTTGAGAAAGGCAGGTTTTTTTCTTCCACGCCCTCTGCGTACTTTAATTAGGGCCGCCACTGCTGCTGCCCTACATGCTCCGCCACCCCACGGTTCACTGGCACGTCACTACCACACTACATGTTCTCTCTCGTACTCCTCCTCCACCCTACTTCGGGACTGCTTTGTCCGGCCCGCACCCCGCTTTTACCGGGTGGGAGGGGGGCACAACGGGGGCATTGCCAGCTACAGCAGCAGCTAGCGGGTGGAAGTGCAGTGGATACCGCATTTTGTGTTTCTTACACATACAACAGTTAGAATAAAAAGTAAAAGACTATACCTACAAGGACATGAAAATATACAGTGACTAGAGTGCGCTTTGCTCTTCCTGTTAGTGTAGAAGACAATTTAGTGGAGTGAGAAGGAAATAAAGATAATTACGTAAAAAGGCAGTTTAACTAGCTAATGTGAATAGAAAAAGATAAGAAATATGCCTACAAACTAACCTAATGAGGATTTGGGGGAGGGGGGGGCATGGGGTTGAAATATTTTTGGCAGCATCCAAGAGCTGACAATGTTTTTAAAGATTGAAAAATCAAAAAAGAAAACACAGCATCTGTCATTGTCAACCTTAATCGCTATCAGATCATTAGCCTGCCGGCTGATACAGATTCAACCACTCTACCTGATTAAAATGTATGAAAGAATCTCATAAATTTTGGAATTACTTCAAAGTGCAACAGATATGTTTTTTATCACAATTTTTGTTAATCAAAAAATGTTGAAAAATATGCCATTTGTTTACAGTGATTTTGTTCCCTATAGTAAACACATTTGTAAGGTATTCTTATTAGTTTCTCATTTTGATGAAAGATAAAACATTTTCAATTTGTTACCTCAGGAAGATTGTGTTCACTCTTTACCAATGTGCATTTCATTTATGCTTTGTGCCTTATATTTTATGTGATATTATATCAGCACATGAAGTATGAATTTTGTGCTCAATAAATTTTCTTCACTTTGTGTTTATAAGCACAAAGGGGTTCTTACAAATTTTTTAAAATTTACAGTTTTAGTTTACAGTCTTTATTTTACGATTGCCAATAAATCATTACAACAAAAGCAGAATTCTTTTTCATCTTTTTCCTCCTTCCCCTCCTCTTTTTTTTCGGGGGGGGGGAAGGTCATGCTTTGCTTCTTCATTGTAAAATAACAATTGCACTGGTTGTCTAATTTCTGATCTGTTGTTTCTGTTCTACTCCATTCTCTCCCCCTGCTCATTCTCTCCCCTGTTCATTCTCTCCCCCTGCTCATTCTCTCCCCTGTTCATTCTCTCCCCTGCCCATGCCACCAGCGCCTTCCACACGTTGGGAAGGGACTACTCAGACAGGCGCATGGCAGGAGAGGTGGTGGATGTGCAGTACAAAGGAAGTGGAAGAAGTTTTTTTTCAATAAGAAGGAAGACAAAAGAAAGCTGGTTCAGCGATAAGGTGACAGATAAGAAGCTGTCGGTTTTTAAAAACCTGGGTCAATTTTTTTAGTAGAAATGTGGCTGTCTCGGATCTGGTTCTTTTGCCGCCTCAGATTGCAAAGCGCTCCATTCGACTTCTTGTTCAGTTCCCATGGCCCCGGGACGGCTGGATGTGTTGGCTTGCTGAGGGGAGGAGGTTGTGAGGATCGCCCAGTGTCTCGAGTGGTTTTGACCTCTGCCATCTCTCTATCACTGGCCGGCCGTTCCTGTGAAACTGCAGGTGTAGCTCTTTGTTTTGCACAGGTGGGAATGAAGGAAGCTGTGCAGCAATCCGAGCGATAACAGCACGGCTATTCTGTTAGATACCCCCCACCCCCACCCCGCCGCGGGGGGAAAAAGAGAACCCAAGTAACCATGTTCGGCCTCTTTAAACTGAACTGAAGACAGCGTAGTTGGTATCGCACGATCGGATTTTAATTTTTATCTTCACTAACGTAGTAAGCCTTACGATGATGTCTGTTCGCTTGTTCGCTGTGTATCCAAACCGAACCATTAAAACATGCACAGCACATGACGTTAACACAAAAATGTGAAATTACATTAAAACACTGAAAACAACAGCGAATCTAGTTTAAAGGTAACGGCGCTAAGTTTAAGCATATCATACATATATGCATATACATATATATTTACCATGCCAGTAGTTCGCAGCGAAAGGGGTCGGAATGATAGATTTTTCTGGAAGAGGTGAGTTTTGAGCCGTTCCGGCTGGCCTTGACATCGTTTTCCCACCCATCACCCTATCCTGTACAAATTAGAATAAGCTCAGCGCGATGCAGGTTCGTTCTTCGCAATTCTGAAGTCTGCCTTGAAAAAAAAAGGAAATTATGTCGAATCGATCGATGAGGACACAGTTGTAATGTGCGACGATAATGGATCGCCATCGTGCGTGAGGGGGTGGGGGTAGGGTATTTGCTGCTTAACGTCCAGCCGCAAACTATGTGTCTATCAGGACGGTGTTGTTTAGACAAAGTTTACGTGCTGCCACACGTGGGACTGATGGCGCAACACGGGCCTCAGTCCCACCCAGTCACATTATACTGACACCGGGCCAACCAGTCCTAGTATTGTTCCCTGTAGTGCCAGGCGTCTGGCAGGGCAGCTACTAGATCGCCAATTTTTAAGTCTTAGGTATGACTCGCCCGGGATGCGAATCACCGACCTCCCGCCTCGGAAGCGGCTGCCATCGAGCGCGAAGCCAGCTGGCGTCTCAGATCGCGGTCATGAACTGTCTTTAACTGATTGTTCGCGACACGATTGACGCGTTTCTTCATTTCCACTCTGACAGTTTTCTGTATACATAATTTCAAAACTAAATTTCACACAAAAGTTAACTAAATCTTCTGCATGTACAGACGCAGTCTGTGTGTGTGTGTGTGTGGGGGTTAACCTGGAGGGGTAGGTTTTCAGAATAATTGCTTTATCTCTACGGATATTTGAACAGGACACGCACGATTCAGAAGAAAAACAAGTCTGTTTCCCACGCCAAGGGCGACGCAGACTGTACCTTGGCCCGTCTGCCTGCCGCACATGCTGCTACTCGTCACCAGCTTGTCGCATGCATCACCGTCGGTGTTATCAGCAGTGCAGACCGCACGTCGCTGTCCATGTACGTGGCGACTCGCGCTCGATCTTCCTTTCCGCTTTTTTTTAAGCCGAGACTGAGGCACAGTATGCGTCTGTACATGCAGAAGATTTAGTTAACTTTTGAAGAAACCAAATATTATTAATAATAAGAGTATTTATAAAGCCCCACATCTTATAAAATAATTTAAGGCGCACACACTCTCCCGCACGGACACACAATGCAACATGCACGCGCGCACGCAGACGCTGCATGGTATGCACGAGTTGCTACAAGCAGGTATAAACAGCACAGAATGAAATGTATTATGGGAGAAAGAAAAGGGTTGGCCGATTTTGCCTGTCATTTTTAGCTCGACCCAGTTTTCCGTCCTGACGCCATGCATAGGTGGTTTTTAACCATCTGTTGGCTGGTGTGTGTGCACACAGACAGGCATACCAAAAGTGTGAAATTTGTATATAGATATAGACTAAAAGTCTTCTGTGGCGAAATGACTGACGGCAATTTACATAAAGGCGTCTCATTCAGACGTCGGCTCACATTCAGAGATCAACTCAACTGACTTTTAAACATGATGGAGTTATCAATTGTTTACATCGGATTATTTGAGTATTTTCATTTATATTTTGCAACGACTGGGTTTTAGGCTTTTTCAGTTTGCACTTACACGCAGGTAAGATATTATGCAAGCTTTTTTTAGTCGTCACGGATCAGTCGAGTGTCCCAAATGTATTTTTATTTATGACTAAACGTGCGTTATGCAGTAATGGTGCCAGACGATCGCAGTGAGGGAGAAAGAAGACTCCCAGCTGACGAATGTGTGCGCTGCAGTGGGCGCGCGCGTCCATGGCAGCGGCATTAGGATTTTTTTTAATAACAATTTTCTGACACAGTCTAGGCGTGCAAGTGTGCGTGTGTATGTATGTTTTATGTCTGTGTGCAAAACTGATCCGGTCTGGGCAGCGGAAGACAGATTTCTCCTCCCACCACCAGAGGAGAAACGAGAGGGGGGGGGCGAGGGGTGCTTATATAGTCTTGTATATTATATACCCTGTGGTGAAAAGTACCGAAAACTCGACAGATTAGACGTGCAGTGCCAAGCGCTAAAAACAGATAAAAACAGACCACTTACACGACGGCCGCGAACCACACGGGTCACAGCGTTCCCTCGCCCTGCGGCCACAGCCTGCAGCAGCCACACGAGCAGCGCAGAAGCAGCAGAAGCAGCGCGGCACACGCCAACGGAGGCCGGAGAGTGAGTGGAGTGCGCGCTGACGTTATTCTGATTTCAGTGTCGGCAGATATGGCAGCCCTGAACGGCAAATGGAAGCTGGTTTCTCTGGACAACTTCGAGCCTTATTTGGATGCTGTTGGTAAGATGCTGCAAGTCTTTCAAGTCTTGTTGTGTATTGTACGTATACGTCCTGAGTGTAACTGTATGTAATTATATTTAAATATACTTATTTACTTGTGTAATTACTTCCAACGTCAAACATAAATTGCAAGATGTCTTTTTGTTTAAGTGCCCATAATTAAAAAAATTAACTGACCATAATAAGGTAATAAGTAGGTACGTAAAAGGGATAAGAACGTAGGCAGACGTTCTGCTGTAGTAACGGACTGATGTTCCATGAAATTACTTGAAAGCGCTGAGTTGGTAATAAACGTTATACTGTAGCAACGGACTGATGTTCCATGAAATTACTTGAAAGCGCTGAGTTGGTAATAAACGTTATACTGTAGCAACGGACTGATGTTCCATGAAATTACTTGAAAGCGCTGAGTTGGTAATAAATTTCGACACACACTGACCGACTGTAAGTAGTATGAACCCATGGTCAAAAACAATGTGTGTTGCATAACAAACAATGTGTGTCTGAGAGATTTCCCACGAAACTTCTACCTGCAGCTTACGCAAAACCAAGATGTTCTGGCGAAACAAAATGGAATCTGTTGTTCCAGACTGTTATTTTCGCTGGTCCTTGTCATGATTTATCCCACTTAAGCTCAACCATCTATTTTTTTTTATTCGTGATCTGCTGAAACCTAACCCTAACTACTTCTGGCCATGTTTACAGTTAATCCTGATTACGTCAGGATCTGTTTAAGCTCTGCGTAACTATCTCAATTAGGATCTGCCTACATTTCAGTATATAATTCCGGATTTGCTTACACGTTGTCCAAGCACGAGGGGTCTGGAAGAAACGGCATCCTGTTGTGGCCCTCGACTATGATCACGTAATCTAGACGGCTGCTCCCATTGGCTGCATCTCTGTGTCACGCGACTTCTGATTCATAGTTCTGATAAATCCAGACGGGAATTCGGAGATTTACCATGTCAGTAACTGCTTCATTTGTGTCACATTAAGGTATCCATATCAGCCGGGTAATCACAGAATTAACCTGCGCGACATTTCCGATAAGTAGGCGGGAATGCATTTTTGTCCCAGCAAATAAACAACCACGAGTATATAAACTCTGCAGCCAAACACCACGCAGAAAGAGTTTACTGTGAGAACGTAATAGTAACAACTGTAATTTATTACTGTAAGTGCAGTGTTGGTGTAATAATTTACAGTTACGGCTATAAGTTACTGGTGTAAACGCTTTGTGCATGCTATTTGCCTGTTTTGGCGAAGGTAGTACAACATTTACGCTAATAACTAACATGCAAATAGAGAAATCGCAGTACAGTACAACAGACGGAAATAGACTGTTTCGAAAGCTACAAGAACAACTTTTTTTTTACAAAGAAGGCAGATATATATATATATATGGACTAGAGAGGTGTTACATTGTTAGTGAAAGTTTGAATACTAATAATGGCGCTTTTTTAACGAGACGATTTGTTTATGGTATCAATGATATCAAAATCCGCTTTAAACGCCAACCATTTCTAGACGCGATCTGGTTCTCTAGAAGGAGGAGGGGGAGATGGGGGCCAAGGAGCGGGGAGAGGGGGCAGGGGTGTGTGAATTATGGTTGTTATCAAACTGGTTCGGAGGGAACTGATCTGAAGCTGTGAGCGTGACCGGGTCGTGCATACTGCTGCAACTGGCCCGCACACCCCATTTAACGCTCTCTGAAAATATCTGCTCGAGATCTTGCCCACCTGATCTGGACTGATCTTCAACACGGGAGCTTGGAAGCACGTGTCAGGTTTCTGTCACCATTGTTCTGAACAGGGTCGGGTTGCATAGGAGTTCTTATCATCAAGATACACAGCCTTACGACCAGTCTTACGTTCGGAAGGGCAAACACGTACGCTTAAGCGACCCAGCCATAGCTTGCACGGGAAAGTGCTCGCATCCCCTTCACATGCCAAGCAGAGCCGCCATATGTGACATCTCGTGGGAACTTCCAACCTGTCACTGTCTCCAGACACGTGTTGCTACAGGCGAAAAACGCAAACACCTCGTGGGAGGACTAGCGCATAGTGGCGTTGTCGGGTGCTGTTATAAAATAAATTCTTTTCTTGTAGTTGCATTATTTCACGTCATATTTACCAAGTTTACCACTGTAATTTAATATTATGTTATCGACAACGTGCTTGAAACTGATTTAACTTCAATATTTCAATGTGCGTTTATTATAAAGTCCTCCGCAGTATAGCCATCGTCCTGCGCAGGCAACACGCCTCAGCTTACTGTTGGAAACGATACAACAGTGACCAGCAAAAGCCTGTCTGCGCATGTGCTCGATGGTCGATTTCTCAAGTCTGGTCCTGACGGTTTTAAATGCACGCCTAACCACAATATAAATGCAGGCAACTATTGAGTAGCCTGGCTGTACTAAGTCTTTTACTAACACCATATTAGTTTGAATGAGTGCTTGCATGCTTGGTTAGTATGTTGTTCGCATGTTGGGTGCGTGGATTAGTTTTAGGAAGGTGACTAATTCAAACTAGTTACAAATCTAGTGACTCTTTATTTTATTTTTAAGTATGTCAGCGGTAAATGATGCCTTTCCCTGATGTTCCCTATGATCGTCTTGCTCATGGTTGTCATGGCTACCTGGCCACCAAGACTTGCCTCTCAACGAACGACACCTCAAGTCACCAAGCAGCATTGTTCTGCTGTTTATTCAGCGTTTCCATATAGCCGGCTCGGATTATAAAATTTGATAGGTCGATTTCCCCATTTCTGTTACCTCTGCACCACACCCTGCTTGTTTAACTTAAGGGAAAAAGGTATTTTTAAAAAACTGTTTGCAGCTGGACAAGAATTTGCTGAAACCAGACAAGGCGACCAACCACCAAGAATGAAAAAAGACCACACGCATGACACGCTAGGATCACGAGTGAAGTTAGACACTGTCGACACTCGACGTTTTTGCAGAAAATAAAAACTCTGATGCTCATTAGTCTATCATTCATGAAACTTGAATGAGTAGCAGTAGGCTACAAGCGATTCACAGCGCATGAAGCAAGTTGATGAAAGGACAGCCATTTCGGAAGCTATTCTATACTTTTCCATACTTTTCCCTCCCTCTTTTAGTTTGCTTTCACAGCAAGAGCGAAATACAACGTTGGCCGAAGTTATTGCTCTCTCTCTCTTTTTCTGTCACCCTCAATCAGTCTGTATCTGTCTGTCTGTCTGTCTCTCACTCACCCATTGTATGTAATCAGTACTCAGTTGCCAGCTATACTCTACTCTCCCGGCATCGGGTCAGAAGGGTCACGGCCAAGTGGCAGGAAGGAAGCAGCCACTCTCCGTGCACGCGCGTGCATGAGCCAGTGTACTGTGTGCCTGGAACACTGTACGCCTTATAGGACTGATTAGACACTAAAGGGGCGACAACAAACTGACGTCTCTGTTCGTCGTTTTAGCATCCTGATCTACATTATCAGCAGTAGAATGAGAAACAAAAACCTTCACGCACCACTACCAGGGTCTACCCCTGGGGTTCTTACCTAGCCTTAAGCATATCCCCGTGACGTCACTCTGGTCCTTCGAATAAATGTTCTGGTTTAAAGATGTGAGTGGTCTTCGTGCACGAAATAAAAGTGTTTAATTTTTATTATTCTTGGTGTCCACCACAGACCCGAGGGGTTAGTTTGTGTTTGTGTTAGTTGGTTCCGTAAGTTTTCTTCTCGTAGGTAACATCCTGTGATGCTAAGTCAAACCTGTCGGAGGTCTGAAGGCAATCTGTCCAGGAACAGAGTTATACGATCTCAGTCCCGTGTCCTTCGACTCGGCTTCTTCGCCTGACTTTGGCATGCAGTTTTAAATAGGACGTACCGTGGCCAGCAGATCGCAAAATTTAAGTTCCAAAAACAAAACCCTGCCATTTGTTCTTTTAAAAAAACTATACAGGAGGCGACCTCGTGTGGTGATTATTCTCCCAAATTACGATTTTCATTGAATTAAAAGTAAAGGACCGGGCAAGAACGCGGTCCCCACAACGCGTGTAGTCAAGGTCTCTGGGATGTTTGCCCACAGCTTGCTTTCAGTGAATAACAGGGGGACACAAAGTGCGGGGGAGGGGGAGCCGTCGGTTTGTAGAAATATAAATTAAGGCATATCATGGTAGGCACGCGCGTGCGCGATAAAGCCGGAACAATAGGCCAGTTTTATAATGCAAGCTTCTTTATAGCTGTGCTTGAAAATATTACCTTTGTTTTCGAAGGTTTCACATCAGGGTTTATGGACCATTGTTATGAGCCGTGGAGCAATGTCCGCTTTTCTGCGGGTGTTGTGTCTCAATATTCAAATCTCGTCTGAAAACTAATCTTGTTTTCTCTTTTTTGCTAAATCAGCTGTCACCCACTAAATGTATCATCTGGTTGGTTATTTGTGTGTGTGTCTGTAGCTATACTTGTGATTATGTTTATGAATACTATCACAATATTTGAGCACCTGAAGCTCTTTGAGATTAGACCCATGACACATTATCATCATCGTCGTCGTCGTCGTCATACAAGTGTGACATAACTAACAAAAATTTTAAAGTCGTTCTGGGATCTCATGAAAGCTGTTTGGGGAGGTGGGCGGGTTTTAAAATATCTAAAACTGTAAAAGAATGAGGTACTCGCTGCACGAAGATTTGGAGGAAACTTTGCGGATGTGAAGTCATCATTTATCCCTAGACTTTCAAAAATTCTCATTTCTCAGCCTTTTCTGTTGCTGTTTGTTGTAGATCAGCACCGAAAAATTAAGCTTTTTTTTCAAGGTCGTTGGTTTTATGTTTTGGCGCATGCGCAGGCGTGCAGGGCGAGACGCGAGAGCAGGCGTTGAAGCTGCTGACACCACAAAACAACATCGTGCAGGACATCAACATTGACGGCGACAACATCAAAATCATCACCATCACACCTGTTTCGCCCATCGAGGTCGCAGCACAAAACGGAGTGGAGTTCAATTCGCGCTATCTTGACGGCCGCGAAATAAAGGTGAACTACTTTGTTTTTGTCAGTACTAGTGGCTAGTGCTGTTGTCAACACCAAACACGAAAGACAAATGTCACGTGTTGTAATACAGGACACCCATCCCGTTTTACATGTACTGATCATGGTTATGTCTTTGAACACGGCATTCACTAATGAATAATGATGGGTTTCCAGTATTGAATTCCATAACCTGCGGCGTTCACTGCTTCTGTATCAGGGTACTGGATTTTATTCTGTCGATGTAAAAGCGTCTATTTGGCTAAAGAGAACATAAGACATCTCTAAAGGTGAAAACTTGAGTAAAAGCAAACAAGCAAACAAACAAAGAAATAAATATGCCAACAAACTGACGATATAAGTTGCGTTTCTACCTTGTAATGTGTTCGTCTTGTGGCTGGCAGACGATGCTTACAAAGGAGGGGGACACTCTGATAGAGAAGATCAGCGGCTCTTTCAGTAGCACCATCGTCAGAGCTATCGAAGGCGACCAGATGGTTATGGTAAGTAGAATGCATCTCATTAGTTTTGTGCTAGCTCATGATTGGCCCACTGTCCTTAACCGCTCTTTCTTTCTTTGTCACTTTCGAGCTGCGATTACAAACACTAAAGCTAAGAGAGATAGAGAGAGAGGGAGAGAGAGAGCGTCGAAGGGTACAGAGGGGCGATGGTGAAAGATGGGAAGTAAAAATCAACGGGCATATGTAAACACTGGATCCTACCTTATATAATTATTTTTGTAACTATCTTTCTTACCACAGTCCTTTTTTACATTTGATTTTGAGCGACAAGCAAGCGAGAAAAATATAAACAAACTCGCGGAGTGAGGGGTTGGGGAGAGATTTGTTCCATACATCAGAATTCTACATAACTTGTTGCATTTTCCAGACGATGACTTGCGGTGACGTCACTTCAACACGGCGTTATGAACGGGTCTGAAATCTCTGGCTATTATTCCAGAGCCTGAAGACCAGAGCCTAACTGCAGCTTTAACTGCATGCCTAGTGGCCTCGGCATGACCGCGCGTGTGCATGGTGCGATGGCACCTACCTAGATTGTTTGCAATGTTTTATCACACAGCCATGGACAATACTATTGTGCCCATACTCTCGGCTTCAAGTCCAGTAACTGGCAAGGGGACTTCAGGTTGGGATAACGTGCTGTCCCCCCCCCCTTTTTTTGTTGTTGTAAACTTCTAAAACTTTCGTTTTTATAACATTCGGAAGTTTTTGCAATAAAGATGTGGTAGGTGGCAGAGTCTTTTCTTTATTTCTTTGTTTGCGCGCGCGTGTGTGTTTAGTCTTTTTCCTGTTTCAAATAATGGTACAGAGCATATAGTTTGATGTGTCAACAGATGCATGAATTTTCTGGGTGTTTGTGATGTGTTTGATATCTAATGCGTATGTGTTATACAAATCAGCACGCTTGAACCGATCCACACCAAATTCGGCACGCGGGTTCCTTTCTACCCGCGGATATCATAGGCCATATTTCGACCCTGTACCTAGGTCTAAACAAAAAGGAAATAAATATGACGACCCCCTTAACACGATCAGCGTGCAAGGGAGATCACTACCCAGTGTTTTCCCTTTCGTATGAAAAGTACTTTCCCTTGCCTCGCTTGACAACGGGGCGAGGGAATGCAAGGGAAGCCGTCGTGTTTGTGTGGGGATTACAGAAGGGGTAGGGGTCCCCTGGCTATATCACCGCGAGGTGGAAGCACTTTCCCTCTCAAATCAACAACAAGGGCCTCGGCAGGATTATAAGGTACTACTACAATTGTAATGGCCTGTGCACATTTGAATACACATGCTCGCTCATGCCAGGGAGCTGTCAATCACGCACGAACCAACGCACATTCTACAGTTGTTGCAGACTTCGCTGCCTGCCACCCACTGGACACCCTCTGACGTGTGGTGGGCTCACACGGTGCGACTTAATGACCGACGGAGAAGAACCAGTTCAACAGGCACCAACAAATCTAATTGGTTTCATTTCTTCAACAACTGGACTTAAATCTTCCATGTAAACAAATACTTTTGCTACATTTTTTACAAAAGAAAGCAAGAGAAACTTCTCTATTATACATATATATATATCCATATATAAAACATGAAATATTTTGCTGCTGAATTTTTAGATTAGTTTCTTACCAGTTTTCAGACTGTGTGAGGCCAGTCTAACGCCAATAAATATGTACATACATACGCTACCTATAAAAACTTGATTTGTATC